>PVKV010003811.1:86981-138156 GCA_004027835.1 Alouatta palliata
ATGGTGAAACCCCGTCTCTACTAAAAATACAAAAATTAGCTGGGCATGGTGGCACGTGCCTGTAGTCCCAGCTACTCGGGAGGCTGAGGCAGGAGAATTGCTTGAACCCAGGAGGCGGAGGTTGCGGTGAGCCGAGATCGCGCCATTGCACTCCAGCCTGGGTAACAAGGGCGAAACTCCGTCTCAAAAAAAAAAAAAGATATGAATGAACAAACAAGCAGAGAGATTGTGGCACCTCTTGAGCACGGAACATTTAGAATGGAGTGAGAGAAAGAGGGAAAGGAGAGTCCTGTAGCAATACTTACGGAGTTTTCCTTCTCATGTACTTCACATGGGCGTTACTACATCAGATAGTTATACATACTCTCAGAGCGGAAATGTCGAAGTTTAACTTGGGAATCCGTACACTGAGCTCATACAGCAACAGCATCCATCTCTGGTCTGATACACCTCTTATTTCCTGTTTCAGATATCGTGATACCCAATGAGACTAAGCAGGCAGCCCATGTAAACAACACCCAGGTGTTCCGGTGGAATTGAAAATCATTCTATTATGTAGGTTGGGTTGCAGGTAAGACTGCAGATATCAACTGAAGTTTCTATCAGTAAACAGGTCAAGACTTTGGGACTGACCGGCTCACTGGGATAGACATTGTCAGGTTTAAACAATGTCTGCTATAATGCAGGTAATAATGAAAATAATTTTTAAAAGCCTGTCAAATATTCTTACTTCACCTGATATAAGATCTGAAAATAGGAAGCACATCATTTACTCTTTCCGAAACCTTTTATTCTTCACCGAAAATAACCTCATTTTCCTAGCTCAGCAGTATTTAGGTAATCCTTCTCAACACCATCTCTCACTAAAAGCTAAAACACGATGCTACCTGTTCATTAAAAAGAAAAGTGACAGGATTTTATGTGCCTGACCCAGCAACAGACTCATGGGATGAGAAAGTCTAGGGAAAGCAATGGTGGCAAGTACATGTCTGCGTTTGGAGACCTTAAATTTCGCATTGATGTAATTGCGGAACATTCCACATTGTGTACTGGTTGATCGAACGTAAGAATTTAAAGTGAGTCTGCTCTCGTTTTTGTTGTCTGTTCATTTGACTGAATATTTTGCTTGTCAAAATAGTCTGGCACTCCCAGTAAGTTTTTTTGTTGTTGTTGATGGTGAGTTTGGAACGGTAGAGGTTTCTGTTGAGAGTCTGGGCAGAAATCCCTTAAGTGGAGAATATGTGCCATTGTCTGATAGAAATAGTACATGGATTGAATCCTGGGTAGCTATTTCCTTATTACTTGAAGAATAAAGATGATTCCTGTAACTAGTCATACAGGGCCGTGATTGCAAACTTTGTTTCCTATAGTTTTTTCTTTTTGCTGTTTGGTTTTCTAGCTTTTACGATTTGAAAAAGGTGCTAAGAGACTAAGCTGGAGTACCCCAAGGCAGGAAAAAATCTCATAGACATTTAAAAAATTCCATGGGAAGGCGGAGGTTGCGGTGAGCCGAGATCGCGCCATTGCACTCCAGCCTGGGTAACAAGAGCGAAACTCCATCTCAAAAAAAAAAAAAAAAATTCCATGGAAATACTAATCTGTCATTATTTTGCTTTGGGTTCTGGAGAGCTTCATTCCTTTTCTACTGTATTTGGTCTCACTTCTGTAGAACATTTAATTTAAAAAAAAATTGATTCATTCAGATGTTGGTAAGTAACGAAGAAGATTTCAGTGTAATAGACAAACAGCATTTATAGAGAGAATTGTTCTTTCTCTCCCTTAATACTGAATCACAGAATTGCCGCACAATGAAATTTTCAACTCTCAACCACAATGATCAAAACACATGGATCACTCACGCAAGGGGGTCTTAGAGGGGAAAGAAAAGGTGGAAGGAGTGAGGAGAGGCGAAATACGCCATGGCATCAAAAGACCAGACTTTCCTACAAACTCTGATTTTACACTCAGCTTTTCAATTATTTTCAAATGTTGGTAATTCTTGGCTGATGATCATTTGGTAAGATGACACAGATAAAATAACACTTCTCATGTTACAGGCATGATTCAATTCAACAAAAGCAATATTCAAAACAGAGATGATTAATACACAATGGATAATTATGTGCACTGAATTCTGTCTCTCAGCCTAAAGAACCTAATGAAACCACAAGGGATGGTGAATCTCGGCTGACCATTTGTGCCGATTATAGCCCATGTGCCCGGATGAACTTCCAGCACTAGACTGCTAAATATTATTCAGCTGTTTCCTTCATTACAATTTTTCCATACTCACATTTTCATTTGAAATATTATCTCATATTAATGAGATAATACCAGCATTGAGTTTTGCTAAATGCAAATTATTTTAATTATTCTTCTAGAATAATATACACACATGCGCAGAGAAACCTCAGTGGGAAGTTTTAATTTAAATTGTTTGCCATTAGAATGAAACAAACGTTGTTTCAACATGATTCAATCACGAATTTTATTAGTTTGTTATCGACATACACTCAAATTACTGGAATTAAATCACTATTTGTTCAAATTAAAGGTTTTATTTTGTCCATAACTGAAAAGTCATTGGCTTTATTTTTTAGAGGGCATTTCAATTAATAGAATAAAATGTGTTCAAAGCTGACAAACTATAAGTACGACCTTTTGCAGTTGAAAGTAACTCTGCTTCACTCTTCTTTTTTTTTTTCTCTATTTATTAAAATTGTAAAATGAAGATTGTTTTACCTTTTTTTTTTCTTTCCTTTTCTTTTTGAGATGGAGTTTCACTCTGTCACCAGGCTGGAGCACAATGGCACAATCTCGGCTCACTACAACCTCCACTTCCCTGGTTCAGGTGATTCTCCTGCCTCAGCCTCCCCAGTAGCTGGGATTACAGACATGTGCCATCACTCCCAAAACTATAAAATAATTTTTTTGGTTTCACCATGTTGGCCAGGATGGTCTCGATCTCCTGACCTCGTGATCTGCCTGTCTCGGCCTCCCAAAGTGCTAGGATTGCATGTGTGAGCCACTGCACCCTACCTAACGTCTTAAAATCTAGCTGTTTCATAAGATGTATTCATGGGCTGAACTTGAAATCCTTGCTCCCACAACTATTTTTTAAATCTCATATCCTTTTCAGTCTAGAGAAAGAATTTCCTGTATTTTCATTTTTTTCTTTTCCTTCTCCTTGCAAATCTGTCTGAGAATGCCTCATTTTCTGCTGTGCCATGCAGTTCCCTAACATGTGTTTGCTTCTGTCTTTCTCCTACAGCAAGAATTCATCTCAAGAAATAACGAAATGAATGGCTTTCATTCATTTACTTTGTGTGAGTGGGAGTGTTCTCCAATAGCTGAACTACCTAGGTTAAAAAATGAATCATTGGGCTAGATGTGACAATTTTTGGCACAATCTTTCCATTGAATAAACAAAATAATCAGCGCTTATGGTCTGGGCCTGGAAAACACATAGCGATAAACAAAACCCATAATACTACAAACCATCTCTAACCCAGCCCTGCCCCTGTGGTCACATTGGTTGCATTCTATTACCCTTACAATGTGAATATTTAAACTGTGAAGGTCCAGCATAGCAGACGCAGAACATAATTAACAAAATGTGTCTGTGTGGGAGACAAAGAGTCCCTAGTATTAGCCCCAAATAATCAGCCTTCTCGGG
Organism: Alouatta palliata; assembly: GCA_004027835.1. Lineage (NCBI taxonomy): Eukaryota > Metazoa > Chordata > Mammalia > Primates > Atelidae > Alouatta > Alouatta palliata. The sequence goes on from PVKV010003811.1 coordinate 90,658, forward strand.
AGAAGGTTACATGGGAAAACCTGTTTACAGAACAGGATTCATTCAGTTCTTGGGTGTCTCACAGGACCGCATCCGCGGACTAAATCCTTGTTCCAAGGTCATTCCTCATTACAAAATATCAGAAACATAGTTATCTTGTATTTTCTTATTTTCCTCATTAATCTTTGAAAAAGCATGGAGAAATCACCACCAGCACCACACATACACATATACACTAGCACGCAAGCCATAACTAAAGGTTACATTTATAAAATGTAGTGTTTCTGTTTGTTTTGCTAAGATCATGGAATTTGAACCAAAAGTCTGGCACAGTTTCAAAACCATGTTGTCGGATAGCCTTTCCTACCAGTACCCTGTCTCAATATGATAACATTCCCAGCACAGTGAGTCAACCGGTCTCCAGGCCATTGTCTCCAACAAATACAACTATTCATTAGAGAATTGGAAGTTGGAAGGCTAAAAAGAAATAAACTATCCAGCCATTAGATAGGGATAAATCTTAAATGCACGTTACTAAGTGAGTTTAAAAAACAATATGACAAGGTTACATAGTATATGATTTCCTGTATATAGTATTTGGGAAAAGGCTAGACTACGGAGGCAATAAAAAGATCAGTGGTGGCTGGGCGTGGTAGCTCACGCCTGTAATCCAAGCACTTTGGAGGTCAAGGCGGGCTGATTATCTGAGGTCGGGAGTTCAAAACCAGCCTGACCAACATGGTGAAACCCCGTCTTTTTTTTTTTTTTTTTTTTGAGACGGAGTTTTTCGCTCTTGTTACCCAGGCTGGAGTGCAATGGCGCGATCTCGGCTCACCGCAACCTCCGCCTCCTGGGTTCAAGCAATTCTCCTGCCTCAGCCTCCCGAGTAGCTGGGACTACAGGCACGTGCCACCATGCCCAGCTAATTTTTTTTATATTTTTAGTAGAGACGGGGTTTCACCATGTTGACCAGGATGGTCTCGATCTTTTGACCTCGTGATCCACCCGCCTCGGCCTCCCAAAGTGCTGGATTTACAGACCCCGTCTTTAAAAAAAAAAAAAAAAAAAATCAGTGGTTGCCAGGAGTGTGCAGGGAAGGAGGGATGAAAAACTCCCTACAAAACAGGGAGTTTTTAGGCAATGGAGTGATTCTCTGTGATACTATCATGGTTGATACACACCATTGTACCTTTGTCAAAACCCATAGACTATACAACACCGAGTGAACCCTACTGTAAACTATGGACTTTGCAGATAACGAGGTGTCAATGTTGATTTATTGATTGCATCAAACGTACCCCAGTGATGTGGGATATTAATAATGGGAGAGGCTGCCCAGGTAACGGTAGCTGTATGCCAGCACTTTGGGAGGCTGAGACAGTGGGTCACCTGAGATCAGGAGTTCAAGACCAGCCTGGCCAACAGAGAAACACTGTATCTACTAAAAATACATTAGCCAGGCATCATGGCACATGTCTGTAATCCCAGCTACTCAGGAGGCAGAGGCAGGAAAACAGCTGGAACCTGGGAGGCGGAGGTTGCCGGTGAGCTGAGATCGTGCCATTGCACTCCAGCCTGGGCAACAAGAGCGAAACTCTGTTTCAAAATAAATAAATAAATAATAATAATAGTAGGAGAGGCTGTATATCTGTGGGTATAGGGAGTTGTGGGAACTCTCTGCAGTTTTTGGTCAATTTAACTGTAGACCTAAAACTGCTCTTTTAAAAAATATTCAGATTCAAGCTCTTTTTCAGATTCAGAAGATTCAAAACTGTAACTTTTCTTTCTGGAAGATTCCACAGCATTAGACAACTCTCCAATCATGTATTCCTCTATATCTGCTTTAAAAAGCAAAATCATATTTATGTCTTCCAATGTCTATTGCAAATAAAAGTAAACGCAAAGAAAAAGCTTGCTTTGGTCCATGCTTTGCTGCTAATATATTGAGTAATAAAAATAAATTGTCTCACTCTTAGCTTCTTATTTGAATAATAGGTATAAATAACGTCTCCACTCCTCTCTCAACAGGTTTCCTTTTTTAGATTTAGAAAGTATACGGCATATGTCAAAATCACGTATATAGCATACATCTTTAAAATCAATGACAATATGTCGTTCCAGTGGCATGATAGACGACTCAGTAAGGTAGTCAAACCTTTGCTGACGCGATGCTCTCTGCAACTGCACTCGAGCTTCGCCATCAGGTGAGTAGGTGGAATCACAGAAAGAAGGTAGCAGGCTTTCCACAGAGGCGCTACTGCGCTGCAGTAGGAAATCCAATGACACACGGGACGGGCATCCTGACACACAGTCTACGTGATGGAATGCCACCTGGTCTTGATCAAAAATTGTACAAAAAGATTTTCTAATCAACCAATTTGTGAGGAAAAAATTAATCAGGATATATTTACTCTTATAAATAATGCTCAGTCTTTTCCGTGCTCCTGTGTTCGTCGTGGAATTCTGCTACCCTGGAACTCTGCGGTGCCGTAGGTGATAATCCCATTCCAATTTCCAGCATAGAGCATATGAGGACTCCCAGTGTCAAAGGCTAAATGGTCTCAGCTTCAACTCAGTGCCTCAGCTTCCTTTTACCTCAAGAGTAATGAAAGTGAAAGAGAGAACGACAGAAAATTCCATCATAATTTGTGGCTTCGACTTTCAACTCACGGGATTGAAAATTACTGGCAATCTTTGCTAAACTCAAAAGGTATGTAATAAACCTTTGATCAGTTAACAATAGATGGTACCAAGCAACTATATATCTCTGTGAATAGTTATTATGAATTCGATTCCTTATCAGAAGGCTCCCGGTGTCAGACGCTGTTTTCTTTCGTATTTACTCATGCCATACATGTGGACAGTGGCATCGATCTGAGAAATAAAAGACCTAATTGACATTTTTGCTTGGTTTTATTTTCATTGGAAATGTCAGAGAGTACAGTTTTAGGTAAATTATTTATAAATTTGGCGGTACAGTTTGTAAAGGCCTCGGGAAGATTTCATAGGAAAACAAATACAAACAAATGTGAGTATGAGCCTTTGATAGTGCTGTCTCCATTGAGCTCAGAAAAATGAAGCAACATATATCTCCATCAATGCCTCAAGAAGCACTAATTGCTCACGGCAGTTTAATGACTAAAATATTCATTTCTTTCTTTCTTTTTGGAGAAAGAAATGAAAGTAGGAATGTCATAACACATTCCAGCAGGATGTCTCCTGTCCCCTCTTTTGGATACTGACTTGGATGGCACCTTTGACTGATATATTAAGGGAAAATGAAAAATTAGCAGTATCCAAGTGAGGTGAAAATGAGTTCAGGAAAAGAATATTACATATGTAAGCACCCTATTGTTATCAGATTAAGAAGTTCCTGAACTCAGCCCAAAACATCATAGCACTCAAGATTAGAGTGTGCTTCGTCAAAGTAAACCAAATGTAAAGTTTCTGATGCCAGAAATCTATCAAAGGAAAGACCCAAATTTCAAATGGGCACAAAAAGGCGTAAAGCACTTTAGAATAACTAAACTGGAAAAAAGATACTTTACATTTATTTAGACCAGACAGCAAGACCCATAAATGACTTGGTACGCTCAGCAGGTTTTACGCTAATAATATCACCAGCCAGTACCCTATGTAACTACAAAATATATGTAGTTTGATGTCATATGTGTGAATATAGTTAATTCCCTTCTTCATCCTGAGTCACCATCTAAATGGAAAATTCCATTTTTTTGAAAGGCAGAATTAGGCCAAACTTAACAGAAAATGGTTAAGTGTTTACTTGATTTTAGTTGATGGGCTTGGGTGGTATTTCCAAGGGGCATCTGAAGTGGCCATATTGAATTCTCATTAAAAACAAGCAAAATGTAATAATACATGATCAAGATATATGAATATGTAAATAATGGTTTTAGACCTTAGACAGTTTGCTTACCATTACCAAACTGTGTAGCAAAATAGCACTGATACAATTATAGAACTACCCCACTTAAAAATTTAATGGCATGCTGGGCATGGTGGCTCAAGCCTGAATCCCAGCACTTTGGGAGGCCAAGGTGGGTGGATCACCTGAAGTTGGGAGTTTAAGACCAGCCTGACCAAAATGAAGAAGCCCCGTCTCTACTAAAAATACAAAATTAGCTGGGTATGGTGGCGCATGCCTGTAATCCCAGCTACTTGGGAGGCTGAGGCAGAAGAATCGCTTGAACCCAGGAGGCAGGGGTTGCAGTGAGCCGAAATCCTGCCATTGCACTCCAGCCTCGGCAACAAGAGCGAAACTCCATCTCAGGAAAAAAAAAAAAACTTAATGGCATACCTAGAACAACAATTCTTTCTCAAACTTTTTGATCTCAGGACTCTTATACTCCTAAGAATCATTGAGAACTTCAAAGAACCTTTGTTACTGGGGGTTATATTTTTCTTCATTACTCTATAAGAAAGAAAAACATACATTTTTAAACAAAAATATACAAATACACACTTCATATCCCATAAAAATAATGATGCTATTGCATGTAATGTAGCCTCTGAAAAACTCCATTGTGCACTCATGAGAGAATGAGAATAAGACATTACAGTTATGTCTCAGCATTGTTATAAAATTAGTTTTGACCACGTGCATGTCCAGGAAAGGTCCCAAGAAGCTCCAGGGATTTACCTACAACACCTGGAGATCCATTGGCTTAGAAGACACCAGGTTTTACTGTCATGCAATTGAAAGCCTATTGCATTCTTCATTTACAGCCCTGTTTCTACACATCATCTTCTTGTGTCTCCTAAACTTTGTGTTCTTTAGCGATACCCATTTATTGATCCTTCAACACAGTGTTTAATACTTTTCTATGCACGTGGCATTGCTCTAAGCAAGAAGTAAATGTATAATCCTTGCCTTCAGGATCTAGGAGTATACTGAGCATAATTTAATAATTGTGTATTTTGATAGTTCTGTAATAGAGATGTGCACACAGCCCTGGAGAGGTGGAGAAGGGGAAGTGTTGCCAGATACTGGCCAATTTTGACCCATTTGTGTTTGTTCTTCTATCTGTCTTTCTCTTCCTGTGTTCCCAAATTGCAAACTCTTACAGTCCTTCAAGTGTATAGTCATATATTAATTTCCTGTTAAGCTTTATTCTGTTCATGCAATCAGTTTTTACTCTATGGTTTTTCATGTATAGTACAACATTTACGAAGACGTTCCATTACATTTTCCAGCTTTATTGAGGTAAATTGACAATAAAAATTGCATGTATTTAAGGTATATCTGTGATAGTTTAGACACACATACATTGTGAAATGATTTTCACAATCAAGCTAATTAAAATATTCATATACTGTACTTAAAATCTATTCTCTTAGCAAATTTCAAGTAAATGAATGAAGAAAGGAATATTTAGTCAAAATCAGGCACATTGTCAATAGCAACATGATTTTACTGAGAAATAAATTGTAGTCCAGGCGTGGTGGCTCACGCCTGTAATGCCAGCACTTTGGGAGGACGAGGCCCGTGGATCACCTGAGGTCAGGAGATCAAGCCCAGCCTGGCCAACATGGTGAAACTCTTATCTCTACTAAAAATACAAAAAAATTTAGCTGGGCGTAGTGGCCTGTGCCTGTAATCCCAGGTACCCAGGAGGCTGAGGCAGGAGAATTGCAGAGGCTCCAGTGAGCCTGGGTGACAGAGTGACACTCCGTCTCAAAAAAAAAATAAAGAAAAACAATAATAAAATAAATTGCAGTTTCAGGTCAACTGAGCAGACGCCATTCTGTGGCTGTGGAGTGAGATGAACCCTTATCTTTGAACTGTGAAAGTCTCCTTGGCCTTTAAATCCCAGGGTATGAAGCAATCCCAGGTAGAGATAGTGGGTTTGCAGCAATTTTTGAGATGTGGGCTTAAATCAGTATTCATTTAACTGGATAAAGTAGATGACTACATTTTATCTCTGTTTTGTGATGAAGGTTTTACTGGTTATATCTCTACCATAATACTTCTGGTGTATCATACCTACATGCCTGTAGGTATGATAAACTAGCAAGAAAAATCTGATACTGGTTTAGAGAAACCAAACCAAGTTTTAAGGAAGAAATTTTACACAGATTATAGTTAGTGTGACAGGTTGCTGAGGACATAGGGTCTTCTTTAAGTCTTCTGTAAGTCTTCCAGAATAAACTATGGTGCAACCCAAATACTGAAAACTAATGTAGACTTCTAAAAACATCCCTTTTTGTGTTTATCTCTGCTGTCTGCCCACTTTCATGGAAAGATAGATCACATCAAATGGGAGGGAATAAGCGAAAGATTTAAAATCTCTCCTTACAGTGCTTTAATTCATAAGCATCTTCTTTGTAAAGTATACTGGTCCTTTTTTACAGCAAAACACTGAAAGATAAACAAGAACCAAATCCATACTAAATTTAGAAAAGGAAAATTTGAGGGTAGAAAAGCAATCTGCAAAACCATTGAATGCATTACGCTGTCAATACATCAACCAAAAGGAAACGTGGCCTTTTAAAAATGCTCTAATGGTCTTGAAAACCTTCCTATGTAAACAAATGAAATGTCAACCTTTTAGGGTCGACTCATGGAGTTGCTTACTCAGGAAAATAATAATGATTTAAAAGTGATTTTGGACTACATTGACTTTTGAAAAACAGTGGGGGTTGGATATGAAGGCAGTAAATTAACCAGAATCACTAAATATGGGGATGGGTAGAGTATTGATTTGGAGCAGTGGAATTTGTGAATCTTTTGTCCTTACTTTATTTCACTGCTTTGATTTTTCTTAGTATATACCTTCTCTTGGTTGTATCATGGTTTGTTATAAATGAGGATTTGTATGCATTCACTAGGGCTTTGCCATGTGCAGTTATTTCTGGGTTCCTTATCTCGTTTAATCCTCACTAGAATCCTATAAAACACACAACATTATCCCCAGCATGTATGAGGCAGATGAGCTTTACAGAGGGTAAGTGTCTTACCAAGGTCACACAGGTTTAATTAGAAGAGGTAAAATTTAAGTTCATCTGTCATAACCCTTTGTGGAATGTTAATTAAAAGTTAAATCTCGGTTATCGTATTTCCAAAGCCTTGTTATTTTTATTTTATTACTTTTATCGTAGTTTGGTAAATGCACTTAAAGGATTCATACTATTCGTCTTATTTAATCCAAAGGTACATTTCTCATGTAGTAATACAATTATTTTGGCAGCTTATAGTGAACTCTAATTAGATATGATTAATCGTATGAATTATTCCTCAAGGCAAAATGTGAACTTGGCCACATTTATCTTCTATAGAGATTTCTCTCCCTGTTGGTTAATGATTCCGAGCTGACCAGGCAGGACTCTACCTATGGCTTACCAGAATCTAAAGATATTATCCTCTTTTTATTCCACTGTAGAAACTATGCTGCACTGGGAATAATTCAGGAAAGTATAAAATGGTGCCAAAATGATTTAAGAAGATTTCTTCTGGTCTCTGTTCAGAGCCTGACTCTGCCCATTGTGTATACACTGTTGAATAAAGATAGGCAAAAGTCTAAAGGTCGGATAACATTTTCATAGATATTTCACTCCCCATGCTCTGGGGAGCCTTCTGTTGCCACATATCTGCTCTCTTATCACTGGCAAAAACAACTGTGATTACTCATCTCAATCTATTTAATATCAAAACTATGCATCCGTTTTCAAGAAGATTGCTGTTTCTTCTTCTGAAAAATATAATCCAATATGCTCTTTTGAATAACACACAATTTCTAAAGTAATGTCTTAGATAGATGTTAGGTCAAGGCAGACTTGTTTCCCTTCCAAAAGTTAAAGAGATGAACCCATTTGACAGATATCTAGGTTCTCAGAGACTTATGAAACACACAGACTTTTTCAGCTTTGTGGGTATATACTAGAAGAAATTTCTGCATACTGTCAAAAAATTTGCTTCTGGCCGGGCGCGGTGGCTCACGCCTGTAATCCCAGCACTTTGGGAGGCCGAGGCGGGTGGATCACGAGGTCAAGAGATCGAGACCATCCTGGGCAACATGGTGAAACCCCGTCTCTACTAAAAATACAAAAATTAGCTGGGCATGGTGGCACGTGCCTGTAGTCCCAGCTACTCGGGAGGCTGAGGCAGGAGAATTGCTTGAACCAGGGAGGCGGAGGTTGCGGTGAGCCGAGATCGTGCCATTGCACTCCAGCCTGGGTAACAAGAGCGAAACTCCGTCTCAAAAAGAAAAAAAAAAAGAAATGGGCACTGATAACCACAGCAAAAAACCTGCAGAGTTTAAAATCTGCAGGTAGTCAAGAAACATTGAAGATGAAGCAGCAGCAGACATGTTGTCTTGGTTCGCTTTGTGTTGCTGTCAGGAGCCTAGCAATACTGTAGAACTTCTACCTTCCTGAGTGAATACGGTCACCTCTTTTCAATTAGAGAATAGCCCAAATCAGACTTTGTCATGTGGTTTTCATGATGGAAAATGAGAAAAATGAAACAAGCTTTGAATTAGTGGGAAAAATATTCTTCTCACATTAAAATGTTTACTTTATTCACATATTTAGAAATGAAAATCAGCAATCCTAAGCAAAAAGAACAAAGCTGGAGGCATCATGCTACCTGATTTCAAACTATACTACAAAGCTACAGTAATAAAAACAGCATGGTACTGGTACTGGTACCAAAACAGAGATATAGACCAATGAAACAGAGCAGAGGCCTTGGAGGAAATGCAACACATCTGTAACCATATGATCTTTGACAAACCAAATAAAAACAAGCAACGGGGAAAGGATTCCCTGTTTAAAAACGGTGTTGGGAAAACTGGCTAACAGTGTGCAGAAAGCAGAAACTGGACCCCTTCCTGACACCTTACACTAAAATTAACTCCAGTTGGATTAAAGACTTAAACATAAGACCTAACACCATAAAAACACTAGAAGAAAACTTAGGCAAAACCATCAGGACATAGGCATAGGCAAGGACTTCATGACCAAAACACCAAAAGCATTGGCAACAAAAGCCAAAATAGACAAATGGGATCTAATTAAACTCTACAGTTCTGTACAGCAAAAGAAACAATCATTAGAGTGAACTGGCAACCAACAGAATGGGAAAAAATTTTTGCAATCTACCCATCTGACAAAGGGCTAATATCCAGAATCTACAAAGAACTAAAACAGATTTACAAGAAAAAAACAAACAAATCCATTCAAAAGTGGGTGGAGGATATGAACCTTTTGAAAAGAAGACATATATGAGGCCAACAAAGATATGAAAAAATGCTCATCATCACTGATTGTTAGAGAAATGCAAATCAAAATCATGTTGAGATATCACCTTATGCCAGTTAGAATGGCAATCATTAAAAAATCTGGAGACAACAGATGCTGGAGAGGATGTGGAGAAACAGGAACACTTTTACACTATTGGTGGTAGTGTAAACTAGTTCAACCATTGTGGAAGACAGTGTGGTGCTTCATCAAGGACCTAGAAGTAAAAATTCCATTTGACCCAGCAATCCCATTACTGGGTATATACCCAAAGGATTATCAGTCATTCTGTTATAAAAACACATGCACACGTATGTTCATAGCAGCACTATTTACAATAGCAAAGACCTGGAACCAACCCAAATGCCCATCAGTGAGAGACTGGACAAGGAATATGTGGCACATATATACCATGGAATACTATGCAGCCATACAAAAGGATGAGTTTGTGTCCTTTGTAGGGACATGGATGAATCTGCAAACCATCATTCTCAGCAAACTGACACAACAACAGAAAATCAAACACCACATGTTCTCACTCATAGGTGGGTGTTGAACAATGAGAACACATGGACACAGGGAGGGGAGCATCACACACTGGGGTCTGTTGGGGGGAGCAAAGGGAGGGACGGGGGTTGGGGAGGGCGGAGAGGGATAACATGGGGAGAAATGCCAGATGTAGGTGATGGGGGGATGGAAGCAGCAAACCACATTGCCATGTATGTACCTATGCAACCATCCTGCATGATCTGCACATGTACCCCAGAACCTAAAGTGCAATTATGATAAAAAAAAAAAAAAAGAAATGAAAATCGGAATTAGGGTATCCAATGAAGAGGAACCCATAGCTTCTACCTATCATGGAATGATTCCTAGTTAATATCAAATAATGGATTTAAAATAATAGAAATGTTTGACAGAATAACATTCAATGACAGTAAGTTATAATAATGATCAATGTGTGGAAATTTGACAAATGTACAGGATAGACTAAGTTAAAAGAGCAAGGTAAATGGAATGAGTTCACTGTGATTGCAGCAATTACAAAAGAGTGCACGATTAAGTTAATATCACAGATTGAAATGATTACATTGGGGAACATTTATATTTTATTTTTAATATTCACTTTTAATATTCAGTTCAGTCTATTTAATACCAAAACCATGCATGGATTACTTTTAAACGTTAAATACTTTAATCATATTTTATTTTTATCAATGCTCATGGATGTTCAGAGAATATTGATATGATTTGTTAATGAATTTTCATTCATATAGTACTTCAGATGCTTGGAATAAAAGAAGCCACAGAAAATGTAGATTAGTTTTGTACCCCAGAATATAAATTAGGTTTGTGGTTCTACTGTTAGTCTCTGCAAAAGTTGGTTCTTCGTTTCACAAAACATCGGGTTAGCCATTTCCATACACAGAACCCTGTCACCTATTCTTGAAATGAGGCAACCCAAAGGCTCTAATCTTGTCACTGCATCTGGTTCAGAATCAGGCTTCTCAGAGATGCACAGCTCTCTCCACTAGAATAAGGGATGCCATATCAATCAAAATGGAGAAAACCTTCTCTGCAGGAAATCAAATCATTCTGTATTTCCTAGCACTCCTGAAAGGTAGCCAAGGCATGACTCTTCTAGCTTTGAGTCCATTTCCACATCCAAATTTCAAAGAGCAATGCTACAGTTTATGAAATCAGAATGACCTTGACTTTGGTTGCATTTTATTTTGGAGTTGAAAACATTTTTTAAAAAATCAATTAGTTGTGTAAAATATTTTTAAAATCAGTTAAGTGGGGTGAATTCACACATCTTGAACACGGAGAGAACGTAAGTTTTGTAAGTGATAAAAGTGCACATTAGGTTTTGCTGAAAACAACAAAATACGTTGAGACCTAATGAAAGTAAAAGCCTAAATATGTATTTCTCAACCCTAATGTTAGAAAGAAACAGAAAACCTCTGCAGCCTGGCATATAAATGCTCCTTAAAGAGACTTGAGCCAAGACTCCCATAAACCCCCAGCTTCCCCTCATAAAACCACTGTGAGCCACAATATTAGAATAAACAACTGTGCCCATTCCCTCTGAATTTTGGGAATTTGTCAAGTGTAAAGATGGAACAAGCCATTTCGTTTATTTTTTCCTAGACAAACATGTGTGCATTTTCTTCTTGGCCTCATATGCTTTTTGGAATTTTCAAAACCTGAGTTTTGGGAACATAAAATCTAAAACACATTTTCATTTTCATTACTTAAACACCGAGCCATTTAGGCAACAGAGCCATTCAGTGCTCTTAGCCTGGGTTACGGTTTTGAAAAACTTCTTTGTCTCTGTAAAGGCTCAGGAAATGCAACTTCTTTTTGAATTTATAGGCATTCAAGTATTCAAATTGTTTTGGAATGATCTAAAACGTTTTTTCAAAGTCTCAGCATTTTGTTTCTTGGTTAGGTTTTCTGTTATTTGTAGACATTACCTAGTTTTCATGTGACAAATTATTTAATTCTGCATGGACCTTTTAAATACAGAAAGGTCTCTTACATGTCTAATCCCTTGCATTTGAAATGTGTGATTTAGTCAGACAATATTTGCATTTTTACTATTATAATAATGGTGATGAGAAACTCTATTGAAATAGCTTAAATGTATTACATGTTTTCACTTATATGTGGGAGATTTTTTAAAAAAATGAACTCAAGGAGATAAGAGAGTAGCATGACAGTTACCAGAGGCTGGGAAGGGTACTGGGGAGGGGGATGAAGGGAGGTTGGTTAGTGGGCACAGAAACACCGTAGACAGAAGGAAGAAGACCTAGTGTTTGGTACCACAGTGGGGCAGCTATAGGTAACAACAGTGTGTGGTGTATTTGAAAATAACTAAAAGAATGGAATTGTAATGTCCCCACCACAAAGAAATAATAAATGCTTGAGGTGATGGATATCCCAGTTACCCTGACTCCGTCATTATACACTGTATACTAGTATGAAAATTTCACGTGTACCCCACAAAAATGTACACCTATTTTGTATCCATAATAATTATAAACTTTAAAAATGTAAATAAATAAATCCAAGTTCTTCCCAGTAAAAAATATAGGTTAAATATATAAAAGTAAATTGTGTTCATCACAAAAGAAGACATTTATTGGTTTGTATAAAAGTAAAAATGGAAGTCTCTCATCTTCTTCCTCATTGGCCCTTCATTGCCTCCACGCTTAATCCCTGGCTTTCCACAGACTTGCGGTCAGCACTATCATCAGGTTTACATCTATGCTTTAAGGACATTTTAAAACCTAGATTATACAAAATCCATTACATACTCCTTCTAACTTGATTCATTCACTCTAATGTTTATCAGGATAGCCTGTCCTAGCTCTACACACATGCCGTGAAGCCTCGCTGGCTTAGGGCCATGTGTATTTCTCAACTCTCTCACTGTTTGATGGGGTTTAGCAAGGCTCCTCCATATTTTTGTTATGCCTTCTGGAACATGTGGACTCCAAAGCCAGTGCAGAAGGATGTAAGAAACACCTACGAGGTACACTGGCTCTTACCCACCCCTCTGCTCCCAGGGGACACAGGTCACTTCCAACGACACTCTACTGGGTAGAACTCATTCTGTCACTGAGGGCTTCCTACAAAGGAGGCAGAAACAGCGAGGCAACCAGCTGAATACTTGGTGAGCATTCAGGAAGTCTGCCACTTGCACTGAACATGTTCTAGGTGGTTCCCTGTGTTAGCATACCTGGGCATACCAATAAAGGGTTTTAATCAAATAAATTTTGTATTACATAAATAAGATTTAAACATTCATGTTTTTGGTCTATAACGTAATAAAACTCAAGTCATGACACTGTATCTTTACTATATAAAATGAAATATCTAGGCCAGGCACAGCGGCTCATGCCTATAATCCCTGCACTTTGGGAGGCCGAGGCGGGTGTATCACCTGAGATCAGGAGTTTGTGACCAGCCTAGCCAACACCATGAAACCCTGTCTTTATTAAAAATACAAAACATTATTTGGGTATAGTGGTGCACACCTGTAATCCTAGCTACTCAGTAGGCTGAGGCAAAAGAATCACTTGAATCTGGGAGGCAGAGGTTGCAGTGAGCTGAGATCGCACCATTGCACTCCGGCCTGGGCAACAAGAGCAAAAATTCCATCTCAAAAAAAGAAGAAAGAAAGAAATATCTAAACAACTATCCAGATCATCTCAGATCTCTAAACATTACCACAAATGAAGATCATAGAGATTCAATACTCAATTCACCTTTTCCATCACTGTACTTGGGAATGAAGTTAGCTGCCCTGAAGCTAACAACCTCAAACAGTATTTTGGCTTTAGAAAGATAAGCCAAGTGGTGGTTGACTGACTGCATAAAGTTCTGAAACCACCTAACTATGCTGTGCTGTTTGTGGTCAATATTGAGAACGTTATAAAGATAAAAGTGTTCCGTATACATTTGGGATCAATCTCATAAGAACAATTTCATCTGCACCTACATAACCTCCAACGGCTTACTTGACTAGTTTACCACTCTTTTCATAAAACACCAATCTCACAGAATTCTGTTCTCATTTAACTTTTTGTTTTGTTTTCTGAAATGCTCCTGTAGTAGAATAGGTTCTGGCGACAGGGAGCCTAGGGCCAACCTGCAACTGACTTCTTGAAACTGGAACAAAAGGAAAAACCCCACCTTTCCATGTCCAAGTGACAAGGGGCAAGAGGCTCCTCCCCTACAAAACCCCCTCTCCCCTACATCACAAATGAGAAATACCTCTGATTGGTTGCAGGCCAATCCTTCATTCACATAGGGTTTAACCAATTGGAGGCCACTAAATGGTACCTAGGGATGTTACCAAACTCTTAGCTTAAGAAAGACCCCAAAGAACATTGCAATTCAGATGCTTGAGCTGCTTGCTTGAGCCCGCTCCTACTCTGTGGAGTGTACTTTCACTTCAGTAAAACTGTGCTTTGATTGCTTCGTTTTTTTGTTTTCTGTTTGTGCATTTTGTTTGATTCTGTGTTCAATGCACCAAAAATCTGGACAACTCCAGTCAAGACTTTGCATCCAGTAATACTCCTGTTAAACAATGTTATTGACTAAAGCATTTTGCTTCTGTGTATTGTTGAAATATATTGCAAAATGCCATTGAAATAGTCAGTCAGTGTGGTATGGAGATATTTAAATTGCTAGAAGTGGACTTTACCTATGACAATGTTATTCTTTCTAAAATTTCCTTGTGGCTTATTGCTTGTCTCTGATATTGTAATAATTGCCAGAAAAACATTATTATCAAATTTTCACAATTTGCTTTAAAATTTATCAGAAATAATTGATGCCAGCTCCTTAAAAAAAAAGACACCAGAGGACGTAGTATTTACTCCCTTCCAAGTTTTATGCATTACATTAATTAGTTTCAGCACTACGGCTAAAAGACATACTTTTCCTAAAACTGACGTGATTCCGTAGAAATCCCGCACGGCACTGGTTGAGAAGCAGATTTGAGGTGGTGTTTTCATCAGTGGCACCACACTGTTCCTGTGCTAAGTGTCAAAAAAGATGCCAGTAACCAGAGGTTGCAATTTTGTCAATCCCTGTGAAGGTATTTTGGGAGATGGGATGACTTAGGAATTGTTTTTGTATTCCCTTCTAAAAACTCCTTTCAATGTTTGATACTGCTTAGTGTGGCTGACATTGATCATTGCAATATTATGTTAGATTTCAGAAAATATCCAATACCACCATTGCTTGATCAAAGAAAGGGCCATTGCTTTCCTTTATATGATTATCAAATTCTTTGATCCCCTGAGTCTTTAAATAAACTAGGAAAATATCTAGAATCTCTATTTATTGAATAAGTAAAAAAGGAAAATCACTCACATGTTATAATTTGAGGGTTATTCTGCCTAACTATACCTCACCCAGAGATCTTTGTAATACTTGTGATTCTTATAACTGTAATGCTTTGAGGTAATAGCAACTGGTGAATAAAGATGCGATCTCTTTGAAATAATGCACCTAAACTTCTCAGTCATTAACACATTAGTTTGAATTAGCCAGTCTATTTTAAGAATGCAGGAAGAATATGACTTAATACCAGTTTGGATTAACAGGCAAGAAAGAGTCCAAAAGTTACAGTGCTACAGAAAGAAATAAAGGTTAACAACATTTTTGGCAAACCTAGCAAATTAGTGGCTTATATAATATGGATACAGTGGCACAGATCCCCATCTGTGGGGCTAGAGAAAGACTGAGGAAAAATATCCTATTGTATAATTTTATACAGTATTCTCACATTACATATAATATGATGTTTCCACTAGAGGACTAAATGTGGGAATCTAACAAACTATATCCAGGCAGAATGAGGTAGAATGGTATTGGATAGTCACTGCAGGATGAGGAAGATGAGTTTAAATTAAAGATCAAATTCACCGTGTAGGAAAAAGAAAGGTGTATTAGATATTCTTTGTTAATTTCAATAATCAATGAGTCAGTGCATTTTGTAATTGATTGCTAAAGACTGGCAACAGAATTATCACAGGACGCTTCCAGCCACAACTTTCTATGGAAAAAAGAACTATTTTAGCAGAGACTGCTACTCCATACAAATTTAGATCTTCATATGGGTGATTCATGGCTAAACCTCATAAGCAAAGAGCGAAAGGCAGAGCCACTAGGCAGATGAAGTTGTAATAATTCCATTGCTGAAGCCATACATTGTACAGGGCAGACTGTTGAGTGATACCTGCTGGTTTTGGCCACAAGTGAAAAACAGGCCAGAGACTTCCTTTGGAAAGGGATTAATTGTGGGTGTTGTGAGTGCCCGACTCAGATCCCCTTTTATGCCTGGGGTACCTGCTGCTGTGAGTGTTGCTTGCTTCCAATGCACGATGGCCTTTTCCCTAGACAATTGTCTTTCTTCCCCTTCCAAGTCCAATGACTGCGGAGCCAATGGCTGGCCCTGACTCCAACTTGTGCTGTGAAGCTTTCCCTGTGGGACCAGGATGACACTTGTCTCCATTCAGGTCCACATCTTTATCTCTCCTGCCCTGACATGCTTCCCTCACAGTCTTCATCCTGAAATAAATTACATGTCAAGAACCCATCTCTGCTTCTGAGAAAACAGACATGAGACAATGATCTTCACTGATTATTTCTGCTTTGAAAATATGGTTTCTTTTTCTTTCCTTTTTTTTTTTTTTTTTTTTTGAGATAGATTCTTGCTCTGTCACCCAGGCTGGAGTACAATGACACAGTCTCGAGAGCTCAATGAAACCTCTGCCTCCCAGGGTCAAGCGATTCTCCTGCCTCAGCTTCCTGAGTAGCTGGGATTACAGTGTGCACCACCACACCCAGCTAATTTTTGTATTTTTAGTAGAGATGTGGTTTCACCATGTTGGTCAGGCTGGTTTTGAACTCCTGACCTCATGATCGGGTGGCCTCAGCCTCCCAAAGTGCTAGGATTATAGGTGTGAGCCACCGTGCCCAGCCTGCTCTTACAGAAAGAACTACTCATTATTGAGTAACAAATAAATGTCAGGTTTATTGTGGATATTATCCTCAAAGCAATTCTATTGGATGGGTATTGCTACCTCATTGTGCGAAGATAATTCTTACCAAAGAAAGCTTAGATAAATTTAACCATGTTGCACATTTAGAAAGAAGACGGATCTGTCATGAACCCCAGGTCTATCTCAGTTAAAAGTTTACAAACATCAGAACTCCCACCCAATGGGACTAACCATGATTTCCATGTGCTGTGCTGTGGCATATTCTTACCTTATACAGAAGCTGGCACGAATAAGCATGTCGATCAAGGAAACATTTTTCATCCATGTGGTTCCAACTGTGTGCCATCAATAGAATAAACAGTAATGATAAGTAATGTTAAGTAATACACACCAGTGGTTTTCAAACAAGTGCGGTATTTATTTTGTATTGCTGTCATAATAGTCACCACAAACTTAACCACTTAACATGGACATAAATAATTCATTACCTCATAGTCTCCGAGGGTGAGAAGTCTGGGCACAGTGTGACTCAGCTCGTTCCGCTGCTTCGAGTCTCATGAGCCTGAAATCAGGTTGTTGCCAGGGTTTTCTTCTTTTCTGGAGGATCTGGGGAAGAATCCACCTCTCAGCTCATCCAAATTGTTGGTGGAATTCAGCTCTGTGTTGTAGGAGTGAGGTCCCCATTATCTTGCTGGTTGTCTCCCGGGGACCTACCCTTAACTATTCCAGGCCTCTCTCTAGTTCTTGGATGGGGCCCACTGCATCTTAGAACCAATGAAGGGGACCTTTGAATACTCTCCTACTTGGACTCTCTCTGCCTTCTCCTTTTGCAATCCGTCTGCTTCCTCTTCTATTATGTGTCTCTGACTCCAGCTAGGAAAAGTTTTCTGCCTTTAAGGGCTTCTGGGATGAGATTGGGCCGATCCCGATAATCCAGGTCCATACCCTTTAGTCACATATGCAAAGTCCCTTTGTTCATATAATGTAACACAACTGCATTTTCTAGAGATTCAATGTGAATGTTTATTTCCGTCGAAGAAAAATCAGTAAAGCCACCTGGATGCCTTGTTGAAACATATTACTGAGCCCCATAATCAAGGTTTCGGGTTTAAAAGCTCTACAATGGGGCCTAACAATGTGAAATTGAACAAGTTTCTAGATGCTACTGGTGCCGTTCTAAAAGCCACATTTTGGGAACCACTGAAGTAGAATTTCTCAAACTTATTAGGTGAGAATTATTAGTGTGACAGCTAGTAATTTTATATTTGATAACATACATTGAGAAACAGTCTGATTTTTCTTGCTGTTGTCATTGATCTTTTAACCTTCAAAACTGAGTTTTCAAAATTAAATATTTGTGTGTCATATAACAGCTATTCTCTATTTCGTTTTTTATGTGCATGTAAGGGAAAGCTGAATAATATGAGTTTTCAACAGAACTGCTTCAAATGCATATCTATTATGGGCTATGAAATTCTAATAGGGTGAGTTGAATTTTAGAAATTTCTGATGATCACAATGGAATAAAAAATGTCAGAATCAATCCATGGTTTTCTATTGTTCTTTGAGACACATTCTGGATCAGGGACCACCTAGAGGGCATTACTTTTAAAGCGAGGAAGCCGCCTTCCACAAGGTGGACCACAATAGCTCCGCAGGAGGTGCTATCATCGGCCATGCCAATGATCCACACAATACAATTCTGTGGCTTATTGTGTCAGTGAGCCAAGGTGAGTGGATTATTCATATGTCTAAAGCCTTTGAAATCATATGTATTATCTTCTCACTTTTAAATCAAGGAGGAAAAGAAATTAATCATCAAAATGTGCACTACTATAAATTAAACTTCTCTAGAAATAAGTTTCATCATCAGAATTACTAGTATATTTGAAGAAGAAGAAGATCGCCTGGTTAATTTATTTGAGAGATTATAGGTGTAAGCAAAGCATGCTATGAGCATTCTTAGGCTTATGAGTTTCATGTCAAGGAGAGAGATTACAACATGCTTTTATCTAATAGTCCCTCAGGCAGTCGTGAAAAAGTGCAGGCATAGTTAGCTGGGTCACTGGTCTAGCCCTCCTGGTATTCTCCAGCAACTTGGGAAATTGTTTTGTGAGGAGTACAGATATTGGCAGTCACCTTTACGTATAATTACATGTCTCTAAATAATTTTAAAACTGTGTTTACATATATGATCCCATGTAACATAGCAATCTTGTGAGAAGACGGAGAATCCCATGCCTAGAGTAATTCTCACTTCACTGAAATTCCAGAATTTCCTAATGTAAATGCTGTAAAACTAACGATCACTACGCCAGGCAAAAATGAAGGACTCTGAGCCTTTGTGGCCCTCAACACCTTCCATCCCTAGGAGAAATTCAGCATCCCCAGGCCAGTGAAGTACCCCTCAGAGCAAGATCAGACCTTCCTCCCCCAGGATATAGGAGGCCTTTTCTGACTCACCTCAGTTCCCATGATGGTTCTTTCCAGCACGGTCAGTGATGCTCACAGAGTCAGTATCATGAGCCACAAGACCAACTACCTTCTCCTTGTGCCTGGTGTCTCTTAGTCATTCATTTGAACATGGATTTTCTCACCAGTAACAAGGTTGGTAACACCAATATTACATAATACAGTTATCACTGATGTTCATATCAACATGGGTGGACTTAATGAGAAATGTAATTAATTCACTCCAGCAACTGTTATGCACCCAATGTCAAGATGATCTCCAGGGATAAAATAAAGAAAAAATGCAGTGGATGACTTCAAGGATCAAGGATAGCATGAAAAGCAAATACTGTTTATGAGAATATAACAATAATGGAAATACATATTAAGGACAATGAGAGCATCTAAGGATGAGAATGCGTATTTGTTCTGCTGGAATGAGGGTGAAAAATCAGAAAAAATGAAAGGGCATTAAATACAAATGTAAGGCATTTCACAATTGTCCTGTGATATGGTTATTTTATAACCTTCATAATATAAATAACCCTATCAATGTCTTGAATTTATGACATATAACTTGTATTGATTTCCCAAATGTATTTTAAATATCTCCTCAAAATCCAGTGCAGCGTTTACAAGAATGCTTTGAAAATTTTCAAGGGCAACATACCAAAAATGTTCCCCAAATGTCAACTTTTCTAATATAACTAATATTTATTTAGAGTCAAGTCTGGGGCCACCATTGTCCCAAGTGTTATTTCCCTTTCACAGATAAGAAAACTGGAGTTTAGATATCCCAAGGAATTTGCCTAGGGTCATACCACTAAGCAGTTTTAGAGTTAATTTTGTTTCTAAAAAGCAGAAATTACCACAGCTTTAGAGTAAATATTGAAATCAGAAAGGGTAAGACCTCTCTACTTTTGTTCTTATTCAAGATTATTTTGACAAGTCAAGGTCTTCTGCATTTCCCTAGATATTTTTAGAACCAGTTTGGCCAGTTCCTCCAAAAACTAAGACTACTGGGATTATGATTGACAAAGCATTGAATTAGTAGATCAGCTTGAGAATAATGCATGTATTAAAAATATTGTGTCCCAAATCAGTAATTGTGATATAGTGCAACACTTATTATTTAATTTTTTTCTCGGTAATATTTTGTAGTTTTCAATGTAGCTGACTTGCATGCTTTCTGTGAAATACAGTGCACACCTAAGTATTTTGAAATTTTAGATGGGTTGTAATTGTTTTATAAAAATAATTTTTCAGTTTCTTTTTTCTAATTGCTGCTAATATTTATATATACAATACAATTTTTATATTAACATTTATATAACAAATTCTTTGTAGATTTCTGGGTTTGCTGGTAAATAGTCATTTCATTAAATAGAGTAATTATACTTATCTCTTTTTCAACTTTGTTATGCCTTTCTTTTTATTTTCTTTCTTTCTTCTTTTTTTGTTGCTTGACTTGCCTTACTGAAATGGCTAGTATCTTTGGTATGAAGTTTGAATACTGGTGGTTAAAGTAAACATTTTAGCATCATTTTGACATGTAGGAAAAAGTTCAATATTAAATCTTTAATTATAATGTATGTGTTTTTTTTCATAAATTTCAGCTTAACAGATTGAGGGTATTTCCTTGCATTCCTTGTTTGCTGAGGGATTTTTAATAAATGAGTGTTAAAATTTGTGAAGTGTATTTTCCACGTCTATTGGAAAACTATATAAATATTCTTTTTCTTTTTTTTTTTTTTTTTTTTTTTTTGAGAGTCTTGCTCTCTCGCCCAGGCTGGAGTGCAGTGGCCTGATTTCGGCTCACTGCAACCTTTGACTCCTAGGTTCAAGCAATTCTCCTGTCTCAGCCTCTGAGTAACTGGGACTAAAGGTGCCCACCACCATGCCAGCTAATTTTTGTATTTTCAGTGTTGAGATGGGGTTTCACCATATTGGTGAGGCTGGTCTTGAACCTCCCAAAGTGCTGGGATTACAGGTATGAGCCACCGCGCCCAGCCATAAATGTTCTTTTTACCTTGTTATTATGGTAAATTACATTGATCATTATTCTACTGTTAATTTGAATTTCTAGAGTCACCTTACTTGGGCATGATATATTCTCTTTTACATATATTATTGGATTTAATTTATAAATATTTTATGAAGGAATTTTGCAGTATTTTTATAATGGATATTAGGCTTCAATTTTATTAATTTATTATTAAGTGTTTGTCATTGTACCACACCATAAAATAAGAGCACTCTCCTGGTATTGATTTTCAAAAAAATTCAATATAATAGTGGCTTTAATTCTTCACTAAACATATTATATAATTGACTTCTGAAACCATCTGGGCCTGGACTTTTCTTTTTCAGAAGGAATTAGACAACAAAATCAATATTTTCGCTAGATACGGAGATTTCAGATTTTGTTTCATCTTTATTAGTTTTGCTAAGTTATATTTTCAGAGTGTTTCTGTTTCTTCTAAGTTGTTCCAATTTGTAGGCGTCAGGTTGTCTGTAATGCGGTTTTACTTATTTTATTTTCGATGACTTTATGATCTGTACTGATAGCTCCTCTTCTATTTATGTCATGATACTGGTTATTTCTTTGTCATTTTTTTCTTCATCAGTCTAGGTAGTGGCTTATCAATTTTGCTATTCATTACAAATAATCAGCTTTTAGATTAATTAAACCTAAAACATTTATCTGTTCTCTATTTTACTTACCTGTTCTCTTATCTTTATTTCCTTCTTCGTTCTACTTGTCTTGGGTTTAATTTTCTCTTTATTTTCTAAGCTTTTAGTGTTACACCAGAGGTCACTGAATTTTAGATGTTTTGTTTTGTTTTTTTCTTTCAAATAATGGCCCATAAAGTAAAATTTCCCAAGTCTTGCAAATGTTGATTGTATTTTATTTATTTATTTTGAGACGCAGTCTCACTCTGTGGTTCAGGATGGAGTGCAGTGGGGAGAGCTCGGCTCACTGCAACTTCTGCCTCCCGAGTTCAAGGGATTCTACTGCCTGAGCCTCCGAGTAGCTGGGATTATAGGCGCAGCCACCATGCCTGGCTGCTTTTTTGTATTTTTACTAGAGACAGGGTTTCACCATGTTGGCCAGGCTGGCCTTGAACTCTGACCTCAGGTGATCCAGCCACCCGGCCTATATGTTGTAATTTAAAACCAGTTTCTAATATTGTAGGTGAGTTCTCCCCTGACCCATTGATTATTGAGAGTGGGGTGTAAACATTTCCAACTACGATTTTGAAATTTTCCATTTCTTCTTTTGTTTCTATCCATTTTTACTTCATATATTTTGGATCTGTTTTTAAGCACATACAGATTTATTATTGTTATGTTTCCTTACACTTTTAATACTATTCAACTTAAAGTATTTTATCTGATATTATTGTAGTTGACCTAGGCTTTTTCTACTATTTACATGAAAGATCTTTTTCCATCTATTTATTTTCGCCTTCTCTTTGTATAATTTTCATATGTCTCTTATAGATAGTTTACGGTTGTGTCTGCTGAATTTTATTCATCCTGACAATGGTTGTCTTTTATTCTGATATTTTGTACATTATATTAAATAAGTTAATTAAACTTAATTAAAAAAATATTCATACATTAAATATTGATGTGGTTGGATTAGAGTCTACCATTTTATCATTTGTTTTCTTGTTTCTTCTCTAGACTTTGCCCTTTTCTCTTTTCCTGCCTTCTTTGAAATTAAATGAAGTCTTGTATTAACATTCTATTTTAATCATTCACATTTTGAACGTAATTATTTGCATTTCTTAATGGTTGTTCTATGATTAACAAAAGATAACTTTTCACAGTCTCTGTCGTTAATGTTCTACCCCTTCTTGCAAAATATAGATACGTTGTAAGCACTCATCACTTATATTTTACATTATTTGATCTATATTTGTCATCTATATTACAAGTAAATATATTATAAACCCCACATTACAATGTTATTATTTTTACTTAGTTATATGTGTTTCTTTAAATAAGAGCAAATAATAGGCCGGGTGCGGTGGCTTATGCCTGTAATCTCAGCACTTTGGGAGGCCGAGGAGGGTGGATTACGAGGTCAAGAGATCGAGACCATCCTGGTCAACACGGTGAAACCGCGACTCTACTAAAGTACAAAAATTAGCTGGGTGTGGTGGCACGCGCCTGTAGTCCCAGCTACTCGGGAGGCTGAGGCAGGAGAATTGCTTGAACCCAGGAGGCAGAGGTTGCAGTGAGCCGAGATTGTGCCATTGCACTCCAGCCTGGGTAACAAGAGCGAAACTCCATCTAAAAAAAAAAAAAAAAAGAGCAAATAATAATCACCTTATAAGTTTATTTGGATATTTACCATTTCTAATGCCCTTCATTTCTTTCTGAAGATTTGAGTTTCCACCTGATATTATTTTTTCCTCAAATGAAAGAACTTCCTTTCTTGAAGACAATTGTTTTGGTAATAAATTCTCTTTGTTTTATTTTATCTAAATATATATTTATTTACTTTCATTCTTACAAGATAGTTTTGTTGGAAATAAAATTGGCGGTTGGCAAGAATGTTTATTTAATGTGTTTGGGCTTAGTTTTTAGTAATTTAAAATTGTTATCTTCCATCTTCCACGGTCCAAATGAAATGCCAGCCAACACTTCAGTCATTAGTATCTTGTTTATAATGTGGCTCCTCTACAGATTTTCTCTTTGTTTTACAACAGGTTGACTGGGATGCACCGAGGCAAGGTTTTCTTCATATTTATCCTCTTTAGGATTCATTGAACTTACTATGTAAATATGTTTTTCACCAAATTTGAGATCGTTTTGACATAATTTCTTCAAATATGTTATCTTCTTCTGGGACTTCAGTTACACACATGTTAGATATCTTGGTATCATCCCATGGGCCTTCAAAGCCTTGTTCAGATCGTATTCCAATCTCTCTTTTTCTTTTTTTAAATTCATATTGTTTGATTTCTACCAGAATTTTTATGTTTTCTGAATTATTACTCCGTCATTTTCATTTTTTATACACTTTTAATTATGTGATCCCGTCTTCTATAATTTCTAATAAGAGATTAGGAGACACTAAAGTGATTCATTGTTGAAATTTTTCATATTTTTCAGTTCTGGAATTTCTGTTTTGTTCTTTTTATAATTTATTTCTTTGCTGATGCATGCTATTTTTTAAGCCCATTTTACTTTTTATTAATTAGCTTGATTAGTATCCCTTTGTCCTGTTTCTGTTTCTAAGGTCTGGTTCACTTTAGATTTGTTTTCACTGGTGGCTCTGAAATTGCAAAAACCTTAAGGTAGTTGATTTTGCTGGACTAGAGAAAATGCTGTTTCTTTGGCAGCAGTTAAAATTACAACTCAGTGCTTTTATTTTTAACTATGCTGTTTAGAGTAACCCAGCACAGACCGCAGACTTCTCCCGGATTGAAAGCTGAGAAAGAGACAAGGAAGGAGAGAAAGGAAAGAAAACGTGAGGGAAAGAGAAGAGAAAGAAGGAAAGAAGGATGAAAAGTAGGAAGAAGGGAAAGAAAGAAAAGAAAGAAAGAAAAAAAGAAAGAAAGAAAGCAAAAGAAAGAAAGAAAAGAAAGAGAAAGAGAAAGAAGAAAGAGAAAGAAAGAAAGAAGAAAGAAAGAAAGAAAGAAAAGACAAAAGTTTTCTGTCATTCTTTTCCTTTGTGTGTCAACTTTTACCTATAATCTGCTTGTTTTCTTTCTTATCTTCAGCCTTCTTGTACTTATTCCAGAGTTCATTGTTATTATTTTCTAGAAAGTTATTCTAGTAGAAGATTTCATGAGTATAAATAAAGTGGAATTTCCATTTTCGTGTGCTTTGTTTCCACTCAGGAAGCCTTTGATGTAATAAAGAAGTAAAATGTATATCACAGAGTAATAAATGTTTTAGCTGAATAAATAGTATGAAAAGTGAATAGGAGGAGTCTACACAGTACAACTTCAAATAGGATAAACAGGGAATTAACCATTTAAATTATGACCTGAGGAAAGGGAAGAAGTGAGCATAAGAATATCTGATGGAAAAGTGTTCCACGCAAAGACGGTAGCT
Organism: Alouatta palliata; assembly: GCA_004027835.1. Lineage (NCBI taxonomy): Eukaryota > Metazoa > Chordata > Mammalia > Primates > Atelidae > Alouatta > Alouatta palliata. The sequence goes on from PVKV010003811.1 coordinate 115,944, forward strand.
CAGGCAAAGATGTGAGGTATGAGTCTGACTTGTGTGTTAAACAAACAACAAAATAATAATAATAATAATAATAATAATAAATGCAACTGGAAGAAGCAAGGAGGATGAGAATATTAGGAGACAACATCAGTAAATCACCTGCGTGTGGAGCCTTGGAGGTCATGTGAAAATATCCCTTACTGGATATATACCCGAAGAACTATAAATCATTCTGTTATATAGACACATGCACACATATGTTCATCGTGGCACTGTTTACAATAGCAAGGACCTGGAACCAACCCAAATGCCCATCAATGATAGGCTGGACAAAGAAAATGTGGCACATATACACCATGGAATACTAGGCAGCCATAAAAAATGATGAGTTCGTGTCCTTTGTAGGGATGTGGATGAATTTGGAAACCATGATTCTCAGCAAACTAACACAAGAACAGAAAATCAAACACTGCAGGTTCTCACTCAGAGGTGAACAATGAGAACATGTGGATACAGGGAGAGCAGCATCACACACTGGGGTCTGTTGGTGGGGGTTAAGGGAGAGACAGCACGGGGGGAGGGTGGAGAGGGATAACATGGGGAGAAACGTAAGGTGTAGGTGATGAGGGGATGGAGGCAGCAAACCACCCTGCCGTGTATGTACCTATGCAACAATCCTGCATGATCTGCACATGTACCCCAGACCCTAAAGTACAAAAAATAAAAAATAGCCTTTCACCTTGGGCTACTAGGAAAGCTAATAGATTGTTTTGAACAAACAAGTCCCAGGCACTGTTCTGTTTTGATTCTACTGCCAATGCTATTGGAAATGTACTGTGAAGAGGGGAGCAAATTGGATAGGGAGAAGTCACAAGAAGAAATTTTAAAAAGATACTACAATAATTCAAGTAAATTTATTCAAGCGAAAGCCTGGTGGCTAGGACCAGAGTGATGACAGCAGATGACGGAACACTTTCCGGAGTGCACTTCTGCTGAACAGAAGAGCACGGCAAAGCTTCCCATAGCCTGGCTGCTCACCTGTATCTTCCATCTCTGTCTTGCCAAAGGTAGCAAGAAATGGTCGTTAATAAGTATGGTAAACCGTTAACCAAATCAATTCTATGCCTACCACAAAACTGAACACATTGGATTCTTCTTTAAATATATTTAGTTAACATTTGTTACATTGTACAACAGATTGCTTGCTCGGAAAGTTCAAATAATTTTCCACGATTACAAAAAAATAAAGAGAATATTGTCATGGAGCCACATGTACCAATCACACAGATTCATAATTATCACTTTGTGATTATCCTTCTTTATTATCCTGCTTTATTGCCACCTCACCCACTCCCCAACTCACTGGCTATACACACATACGTGTGTGTGTATGTCTTTTTTTTCTTTCTTTCTTTCTTTCTTTTTTTTTGAGATGGAATCTTCCTCTGTCACCCAGGATCTTCCTCTGTCACCCAGGCAGGAGTGCAGTCGCATGATCTCGGCTCACTGCAACCTCTGCCTCCCGGGTTCAAGCAATTCTCCTACCTCAGCCTCCCAAGTAGCTGGGATTACAGGTGCCTGCCACCACGCCTGGCTAATTTTTTTTTTTTTTTTTTTGTATTTTTAGTAGAGACAGGGTTTCACATGTTGGCCAAGATGGTCTTTAACCCCTGACCTCCAGTGCCTGCCTCTGCCTCTCAAAGTGCTGAGATTACAGGCATGAGCCACTGCGCCCAACCAGTGTGTGTGTTTTTTTAATATTTCCAAATAATTTCGAACTTTCAGAAAAGTTGCAATAATAGTCTAAATAACTTTGTTTCCTGAATCATCCAAGATCAGGCTGCAGACACGTGCACCGATCCTTCAGTGCTCACATCCCACAGATAACACTGTCCTAAGTAGCCCCATCACAACCACCAAAATCAGGAAATAATCACAGTACTTCCATCCAGTCTTAATCTCTCACATTTATTCTAGCTTCCTTGCCATCTTTAATGGCAAGCATTCCAACTAAGAATCACTTGTTATACCTTGTGATCATGTGTCCCCAATCTCTTTCCATATAGAATATTTCCTTAATTTTCTCTTGACTTTCAAACCCTTGACACGTTTTTTTTAAAAAAGATGGGGTCTCACTATGTTGTCCAGGATGGTCTTGAACTCCTGGTCTCAAGCGATCCTTCTGCCTTGATCTCCCAAATAGCTAAGATTACAGGCTCAAGCCACCATGCCTGACTTCCTTGACACGTTTGAAGACCAGACGCCTTGCAGAGTGTTCCTTAATATGTGTCTTTCTGATGTTTCCTCATGAGCAGATTCAGGCTGTGCACTTTGGTGGGGATATCACAGAAGTGATTTGATATTTTCCTATTTGGCACACAAATTAGCTTTGTCCCATTACAGATGATGTTAACCTCAAGTGGCTGGTGAAGTGTTGACTGTTCGGTGTTCCCATTACATTTCCCCCTTTTTCTTCAACAGCATTTTATATGAACATACCTTAAGAACATAGGAGCATTTCTCTAGCATCTATTTCTATGACGCTTGTCAAATGGTAATCTTCCAAATTCACAGTTCATTTTACATTTATTAGTCGGCATTATACTCTAAGGAAAAGCTTCCTTCCCTCACTTATTCATTTATCTATTTTATATCAGTATCAATGCATAGACTATCATTTTATTCAATAGGTTATAACCTGTTGCTATTATTATTTATTTTGATACTCAAATTGCCCCAGATGTGTCTAATAACAGAAAGCTTCAAATTGGATTCTGTCTTCTTTTTGATGTAACCTCAGCCTTCTTGGAGCACTTAAGATCTTCCAGGCTCATGTTGAACTTTCCTTGTCCAGCCCTGAAATAATTCATTTCTCTAAGGAGCCCCTGTTCCTTTCAGCGGAGAATGGTATTCAGAAACCAAAACTGAGTTGGAAATGTATCTACACACACCCACCATGAGCATTAATATTTTTGCTTGACTTTCTTTCTGAACTTACTTATTGAAGACCATGAGTTCACATTGATACAACCCCAATTCCAATTCAACACTGTGGGTTTCATTCCAGTTTTTTCCCTTTTCCATATTTGCAATTTTCTTCTCCTATAGTGCAAAGCTTGTCTTTCATTATCTCCGGTATACTTACTATTTGCTCAGTTCCCCTAATTGTAATCAATTTCATTCCTCAGTGGGTCAGTGCTCGGGACTGTGTGCTTCCTGCAGACTCTCCCCTCTCCTGAGCTACTTCCATCCACTCAGTCACCTTCCTCTCCTGGGCAGGACGCTCCGGCCAGGCTGCTGCTGTCTCGCTAGACCACTTTCCTCTCAAGTTCTGATTCCAGCCCTCCCACACTTCCTCAGATTCTTTCTCACTCGGGATTTGGTCAAAGAAGAAGGACAGGAAAAAGAAAGGAAGACTTGTTTTCAAATCTGATTCTTTGGACTCCTGTAGAGCGTTACACGGTGCTATGGTATTCCATAAAATATATTATTATGGGATAACTATTCCACTGGACAGTTCCATTAAGAAGTTCTGCTCTCAATTCTTATAAAAAGATTTTAAAAACCATCATGGATGGAGAAGTTACAGTGATGTGCATGGATCAATACAGTAGGAATGCTATTCACTGCCTTTCCCCTAAGAAAGTGCAATGGTGTGGGAATGCATTCCCAGTTAATAATCCACATAGACACAGACTGGCAGGGGTCCAGGTCATTTGTCAACGTGTTTCTGTGGCATCTTCCAGAATCCCACAGATAATCCGCTTTTAACTATAATTACAATACTAACATATTGATGGCTATTTCATGTGATCGTCCATATCAATCATACTATGTAATAACCTTTTATCAATCCAGTGAGAGTCCTTGTGGCACTAACAGAAAGAATGTTTCTATAGTAACATAAACTGCCTCATAATTAGATCTTAAGGAATCAGAACTTCTGTCCGTAATAGTGCTTTGTGTTTATTTACATTAAGTCTAAATTTGTTTTTAACGCATTTATTTTACTTTGTTAGTAGATATATGAAATAATTTTACATATCTATGGAGTACAGAGTGATATATATATTCACAAAGCGTAATCATCAAATCAGGGTAATAAGCATATCCACCACCTCGAACATTTATCATTTCTATATGTTATGAGCATTCAACACCCTCTCTTCTGGCTTTTTGAAAATATGCAATACATGATTGTTAACCATATTCCCCATACAATGCTAAAGAACACCAGAGATTTTTCCTCCTAGTTAGCTGTAACTATGTGGCATTAAACAGCCTCCCCCTGTTTTCTCCCCAGCTCCCTTTCCCAACCTCTAATAATTACAATTCTACTCTCTATGTCTTTGAGCTCAATCTTTTAAGCTCTTAAATATAAATGAGAACACGTGATATTTATAGTTCTACATATAACTTAATTTCACTTCACATAATGTTCTTCACTCATTCATGTTGCCACAAATAATAGAATTTAATTTTTTTATGCCTGAACAGTATTTTATTATGTATAAATATCACATTTTCTTTATCCTTTCATTTGTTGAAAATGACAAAAATGCATTTTTGTGTGTGGCTTGCAGTAGTCTGTTGGTTATGTATATCTCTTCATTTGAGGACTATTTTATTATTTATTTATTTACATGTTTTGAGACGGGGTCTCACTCTGTCACCCAGACTGGAGTGCAGGAGAATCGCTTGAACCCGGGAGGCGGAGGTTGAGGGGAGCCAAGAGTGCACCATTGCACTCTAGCCTAGGCAACAAGAGCGAAACTCTGTCTTAAAAGAAAAGAAAAAAACAGTAGCTTGTTCATGGCAAGCACCTCTCAGCAAAGTCCAGTTCCAAGGAAAAATTCCAGCGTTTTCTATATTGGCTGCCGTCTCGTCTGAAGTCAGCACGTTCCATGGAGGAAGGAGTCCTGCTTTGCTGCATCTCCTTCCCTAGGGTTTAATGTTGGTGAATGAGAAACTCTAGCATTTGTACAAGGCTCCCTAAGACTCCTGCAGCAGTGGACAAGCCCAGGGACATGATTAAATCTGGAGATTCCTGGGGCTGAGAAAGACTTGAAATACACATTGGAGGAAAGGTACAAAAATAAATGTTTACTTGTCTCTGCCAAAAAAAAAAAAAAAAAAAAGAATATCTCTTAGTCCAAACGCATAGAAAGTACACCACCAAGAGTGAGCCCTAATGTAGACCATAGACTTTGAGTGATTATGATGGGTCCATTTAGGCTGAGCAATGTCAAAAATGTACCACGTTGGTGGGGGATGTTGATAATGGAGGAGGCTCTGCATATGCGGAAAGGTTTGGGGTATGGAGGTATATAGGAAATCTCTCTACCTTCCTCTTCACCTTGCTGTGAATGTAAAACTGCTCTAAAAAAAGTTTAAAATTAAATGAATGAATAAATTAAAATAGATGAATTTTTGAATGGGAAAAAATATAACACACTTAGAAGAAAGTAGAAGAAAACTTTAAATGAGATTTGAAAATAGGAAATTTTAGTTAGAAACAGGAAATTTCTAGTTAGAAATAGTTAGAAATAGGACATGTTCATTTCTATGCTCTGAGTTAAGAATAAAGGCGTCACATACGGCTGCATACGTTGTGCACTGCACAAGTACAGGAGTCTCCATTAGTTCGTCCTCATACTTCCAGCTTGTACATCCTCCTTCACTGCCCACAACTTCTCAAAGGCATGTATATCACTCGTGTATAATGAAACAAATAAATGCAGTTGTAAAATATGTTCCTTAAAAATTTGGGTCATTCTATTGTCTCTTTTGAAATATTTCAATGATTTTACTTTCTCTAAAGGGCCAAGTCTAAATTCCTATCCTTATAGAATTGAGACCGATTTTAATCTGACCTCTGAACCTCTGGCCTGTTCTCTCTGTGTTCTTCTCCCTTTCTGTCCTGCCCTGCCAAGCCAGCTGTCCTTTTACAGCTGAGACACACAGCCCCATGTCTCTGCCCTTGCTGTTTCCCCTGCTCACATGCTCTCACTACCTCCTCGTCATTTGAACCTTGGCTAAGATGTCTTCTAGTGATGAATTCTTTTTGGCCTCACTCCCTGCTCTGTCAGTAGAATTGAGTGAGTGCTCCTTCTTCGGGGCCTCCTGTCTGTTCTGCCACAGCACCTACCTACTCTTTTCACTTCTTTTTCCTAGTTCTGTACCCTAATAAGAGATGGTGCCTTCCTCCAGGTTAAATCGAATCTCCTATTATTCTTTTTTAAAAAATTGAGACATTAATTCTATCCCAGTATCATACATTTGTCCTAGTTGGTGCTGAATGAATATATATCAAAAGAATTAAAAAATAAATAAGGAAACAGAAAAAGAAAGAAAAAAAGAAGATGGTCTGCTTCTATAGCTCATATTTAATATTGTATTTCACTAAGGGACCTAACACAGTGTTATGTAGGCAAACTGGTGCATTTTGATTCAATATACACTCAAGGTATGTTCATGAGTGAGTTTCATGAATGAGATATAGACCTCTGAAGACCTGATGCTGTACCAACATTAACTAAATGTTTATGCAGTGGTGATGATGCCAAGGCAAGGCACCCTGAGTACCTATATGTGGATCTCAGAGATTAAGGGTATAGACCCTATTTGGTCCCCCTAAGTTTAAACCATAGGCCCATTATCAACCATCTGAATAAACTTAGCCCAGCTGAGAAATTTCCTTATTTGTTGATTAAAATGAAATGAGTGTCTACAAAGGTGATTTTAAAGATTTAGTTAAATAAACTGTGCAGTGTCCTTGTCTATTAATATCAATGGAAATTTAATAAAAACTTGCAATTGTTGTTATAAAGGGATTGAAATAAAATGATTATTTCCCATATATATATTTTTTTAAATGGAAAACTACTTTTACTTGAGCTGTTCATTTCTAGACAGTATAAACTTGGGAATTTGCTATATTTACTCACAAGATATAGATATATATCAATCTTTCACATTTTTCTTTCGTACAAAAGATATTGTGGCTTATATATTATTGTTTAACTCATTCTTAGATTTGAACTTTAACATACTTTGAAAAATAAATGTTTTAAGAAAAATAATGATAAAATAATATTTAATTAAATTAATTCAGCATCTACAAAGAAATTCATTCTCCAACAAAGTAGATCTTTCCCAGAAAATATTCCACAAATTTACTAATAAAATTAAGTTTTAAAATTGATAATTCTTATATCTTTAGTAGACAAAAAAATACCTTTTATCTGTGATTTGAACTTCTGATGATAGAGCTTCACTAATATTGGAGTTAGTGTTTCCTTTTCAACAGGGAGAATTCCATGATTCCAGAATTTGTATTTAACAATTATTATTCCATTCCTAACTCACCTTTGGGAGAAGTGTTTAAAAGGACAGCATAGTGAGGAGCAGACTCATGTATGTCTAGAAATCTGGATTCCTATGATCACATTGCTATGCAATAAATGTGATATGACATAACTAATGTTTGTTTCCCCTTTAATATTACGGCTGTGAAATAAATTTATCAATAGCAATCCTTAATTTTATTGAGCACTAATTAGCTTATAAATTCTGATTTACACTGTAAAGCCTTATACAACAGCCAGGAAAGGCTGGCTGTTTTTGTTAGTTCGTTCTCACACTGCTATAAAGAACTGTCCAAGACTGGGTTATTTGTAAAGAAAAGAGGTTTCATTGTCTCACAGTTCCACATGACTGGGGAGGCCTCAGGAAACTTACAATCATGGCAAAAAGTGAAGCAGGCATGCCTTACATGGCAGCAGGCAAGAGAACGTGTGAAGAAAGTGAAGGGGAAAGAACCCCTTATAAAACCATCAGATACTGTGAGAACTCACTATCATTAGAAAAGCATGGCTGATAGAGACCCCATGATCCAATTACCTCCAAGCAGGTCTCTCCCTCAACACCTGGGGATTACAATTCAAGATGAGATTTGGGTGGGGACATGGAGCCTAATCATATCACTGTTGTTGAAGTAGACACATTCCATAATTAGTGGTCTTTCCTCTATGCTGTCCACTTACAGCTTCATCAAATGGTTTCTTCCTTTGGCTGATTTCCTTGTACTATGCAGTTTGCTAAACCATACTTCGGCTCACTTAGACTTCTAGAAGCATGTCATTCTTGCTAACTGACCTTTTATTTCTGCAAGTGTTGAAGAAATATTCCAGCCAAATGGGAAGAGGCCCAGAGCACCTCCCCTAGGCTAACTCCTGCCTCTGCTTTTCCTGCCTGGGTCAGTCAGCCACAGCTTGAAATTCCTGAGGTTTTGCAAAATGTCCCATTTAGTCCTTGAAGAGCTATTATTTTGTGAAGCATTTCCCAGTTTAGCTGAGGCCGAGCAGTGGTCTAGAGATGTGCACCACAGAGTGACTTATGTATGGGGGAAACTGTCTTAAACTACATCTTACTTGACACATACATGGAAATTTACATGTGTTTTGCTGTATTATAGATTCTGAGAACTTCTACAGTGAAGAAATAGGTTTAACTTTGTGAATTTTTCTAAATTCTTTCACTGGTAACTTTTGTAGCATCTATTATTATACATACACTCTGAGAAGTGGAGACTCTAGAACATGTGGGAAGCCTACATTTTCATATTTTATCCCAATTGGATACTCCACAAATCCCTGACTAAAGAGAAGGCATGATTTAAATCCAGAAGCTTATGTAACCAACAGCAATAATTCAAACAGGAAATCAATGATTGCTTTTTCTGAAAAATGGGACCTCTAAAACAAGACAAGAGACCCATTTTAGAGTAAATTTTTGTTTACATAATCACTGTGAATGAATTGAAGGGAACACAGAAAGTGTACCAATGTGTTAAAAAATATCTTTGTAACTCTAAAAGATGTGGTCACAGATACGTTTTATCAAATCATTCAAGAAAAGAAAGGAAAAGGACTTTTATTGAGTAAATGGAAAAGGACATGAGTGTGTAAGCAAATGTAAATGGAAGCAGTCAGATAAACCCAAGGGCCCCCGCTTGCAAAGAAAAAATTTAGAAAGTAAGTTAAATATTTAGGTGGCCTTATCTTGAAAGCATATTTCAATGCTCCATTTCTGACAACTTACCATAAACCAAAGGTGAAAGGATAATATCGCCTTTCTAATTTTAATTCCGTGTTTGAAGGAGGCAGAACTGGATATTTGCCAACAATTGCTGCAAATCTTTTTCCATTCGTCGTGTTTCCCTTCGTCATTTATAAGGGCAAAACATATAGACACAGGCAACAGGAAGCAGATATCAGAAAACATAGAGAGTAATTACTGAGCAGGAAGGACTGAAGGAAATAGATTGTTTTTATTTAGTTTTCTTTGTCTTCCATGGTGTTCCTTTAAGTTTGAGGCATCAGCAGTCATGAAGGAAATTGATTTGTAATTGCAGGACAGCTATTGTTTACCTAGTGTTGGCATTACATTTCATTCACAGAATATTTATTTTAAAAACAGAGATAATCATTTTCCTGAATTAAATACAGTTTGCAAAAAATGTCTTACAGGACCTACAGATTTTATTGATTTTTTAAAATTAACATCAGGAAGAAAAAATGCCATCTGAAATGATGGTAAGAATTTTATGCCCTGGGTTGTATAGCCTGGGTTTTAACAAACAACAGTCACAGAAGAAATGAAAAGTATTTAACTATGGCAATATTTTGAACATAAAATGTCAGTCACCTAAACAGGATACACTCAGGTGGTGAAATAATGTTCATCATTAGAGAAATGATTTTCAGATTAGAAGAAGATAGAATTTGTTATGATACTTAGAACATTTTTACTTTTTTCATTTAATATTTAAATATTCTTCTTTGTTCATTATCCCCAATGTTTATATAGCCAATCATCAAGATAGTATGTGATCCTCTTCACTCATCTCAGGTAGAGTTGGAATTTTAAAAATATGGTGTTTTTGCTCCCACATAACCATTTTTAATCTGTGAAATTGACTAGATTTTCACATACCTGATCTGGTGTCTAGCCCCCGTAAGGCACAAATTGTCAAGTTGTATAATAAAGAACTGAAAAGAGTTCTGCACTGGAGTCAAGGGTGTCCAGCCCTAACTGTAGGAGCTTGGACATAAGTTCCTGTGCCTCGATATCATTCTCTGTCAAGTCCTGCAGTACAGGGGAAAGAGCCCCACCTTGGAGTCAGGTAGCCTTAGGTTTGCAATCTAGCTGTACATCTACCAACAGTGTGACTTTGGACAACTTACTTACATGCATCAAGCAAGCCTTGGATTTCTCATCTATGAAATGGGCACAAAAGTGTCTGTCTCAAAGGGTTGTAGTAAAAATTAAGTGAGATAATATATAAAGCAATTAGTATAATGTTTGGTACACGGCTAGTAGTATATCTTTACTTGTATCGGCTTTAGGACTAGGACATTTTGTGTCTTAGTCTATTTGTGCTGATGCAACAAAATGCCACAAAGTGGGTAATTTATAAAGGGTAGAAATGTATTTTCTTATTGATCTAATGGTTGGGAAGTCCAAGATCAAGGTACTAGCAAGTTCTGTATCTGTTGAGGGTAGCTCTGTCTCCTTCCAAGATGGTGCCTTGTTGCTGCCTTCTTCAGAAAGGATGAATGCTGGACTCTCATACTGCAGAAGGCATAAGGACACAAAGAACCCAACAGGTTCCCTCTAGCCCATTTATAAAGTGGCTGATCCCATTCATGAGAGTTCTGCCCTCTTGACTTAATCACCTTCTAAAGGCTTTACCTCTTCATACTACCACATTAGGGTTCAAGTTCCAATGTGAATTTTGAAAAGGACATGGACATTTAAACTATAGCATTTGGCAAATGATATCTATATTCTCTTCTAGTAAGAGCAGTCTGTTTCCCTACCCTTAGGTATTATAGTGTAAACAATTGTCTCACAATCTTTTTCCTTAGCCACATTTCTATATTTACAAATGGGGCCAGAAGAACTTGCAAACTATCAGCCAGTGACTAGAAATTCTCTCCTCAGATTCAGCCGTATATGAGAAATTGGACCAGATACACTGAGTCTTGCTTTAAAGAGTGTAAAATTATATCCAGTTTCACATAAGCCTCACCCTTGGGATTAGGGCCTTGTCTCTCCAGAATTCTCTAGTTAGGATGCAATTGTTCCCACGGAGTTGACACTAATCCATTATGAGATATTGGCTTATTATGTGTTTTTCAGATTTCTTTTCATCATGATATATAATTAAAATTACCAATGAGACTTGGAACAATAAAGTTTGATGGAGGCAGGAAAACTGCAAAGGAAAAAAGCATTAACAAAATAATGTAAGCCAAATGTAGTTGGGGCAGCCAAGGGGGAATGACCCACAGGAGGCAGAAGAACTAAAAAGAGGGAATTGAGGTGCCACAGAAAAATCATCTTAACTTTCATTTGGCCTAGAGCAAGCTCTGAAATAAATATAACTGTTATGAATGAATAGCTGAGTTGAGAGAGAGTGAGAGAGAATGAATAGGGGATAGGGAGTGAGAGAAAGAAAGTTTTTCTAATTACCTCAGTCCCTAGGATGTGCATTTATCATCAGTAAATTGTATAGAATTAGCCTTAAAATTTTTTATTTTGCTTTGTCTCATCTTGTCTCTCCTGAGATTATATTATGAATCACAGGAGAATAAAAAAAATTTATTTTTTTAATGGTTAGACATGTAGACTCGTGCATCCAAAGGGGACTTTGTGAAATTAAAGCTAGAATTGAATCTGGATTCTATGCTGTTACTTGATGGGTTGCTTTTAAGGTTTAAATAAAGAATGGGTCTTGAACAACTTGTATCTTTCAATGAAAGCAGTTACACCGTCTAATTTAAAAAAAAGTATTAGGCCACCATGTTTTGTGTTACACAGAATCATGTTTTGTTCCCTGAATTATTGTAGAAGATAAACCAGCTTGCACCCTGAGAGTGACATGGTGAAATATTTATGTTGTCACTGGATTTGATTATTAAAGTCTTCCCTTTCTTTTTTTTTTTTTTTTCCTGCTCTTTCTGCAGGCGGGCTGTTTGTGAATAATTCTGTGTAAGTGGCAGACCTGTGGCTTCTTTCTAGCAAGGTCGCAGCTGCAGACTGCAGTGGCATGATGTTGATTCTGTTTTCTGGGTTGTGCTTTGAATAGATTTTGTTCTGTGGAGCATTTATTAGGCAGACAAGAGTTTTTTTGGCGATCTGCTCCCATGGCTCAAACTCTTGCCTCTAGCTGTCTTTTAAAGATTCTACAAATCTTTTGCCTCTGGGCTCTTCACGCTTGTTTGTGACTTTCAGAAAGTTTTCCTGCAGATAATTTGTTTTCTCTGAAAATCGATAATAGTAGATGATTAGATACTGGGTACCAACTGAAAAAGCTCCTGTTAAGGTTAAAGTTACATCAAAGAAGCAACATGAAGCTAATTATTGTGTCTTTAAAATATTCCTTTCCTCATACATGACTACACATGGCTTATCTGCTTTGTATTTCAGCTGTTTTTCTGAATCAAAATTAAGTTTCTTACTCATACTTAAATGCAATGAAAAAGCAGCAGATTAATTTTAGAGATTCTTTAAAATCAAATTTCCCATAGGTCTCTCTCCTTTCTTTTGAGGAATCTCACACTGGATTTTGTTTCTCAGACTTCTTTCTTCACTGTTTCATATTACTTCTCTCTTTTTCTTGGCCTTTTCTTTGAAGATTAATCTTAGCTTCCCCTGATTTTATATCCCGTCTATTGGCTTTTTATTCTTGCCTTCTTTCCTTTCCTCATGTATTTTCAAAATGTCACTTACAACATATGTTACTTAAATTATGTTCTTTAAATTGATAAATTCTAACTACAAACTCTATTTGGTATTTTATCATTTTTGTTTTCTAGTTGCCTATGTCAGGTCGTTTCTTTCAGTCAATATTTTGTCTATTAATATATATTATCCTGCAGTTTGCATATATTTGCACAGGAGTTTTATATTAATATTGAAATCATCTGAAAAAAATTTCAATATCACTTGGATAAATAAAGATTTCCAGTTTTATTACTTCCAATACAACTGATAACACAAACAACTTTATAAGGAGATTATCGGGAAAGTGGTATTATTTTTTACTAGCAATCCTTAAGGGTATTAATGAATGAAAAAAGATCATGTTCATTAGAGAAATGCAGATTAAAACTACAACAAGATACCATTTCATACCAGTCAGAATGGCGATTATTAAAACGATAGATTGGTGAGGCAGTGGAGCTAAAGGACACTTTTACAGTGTTGGTGGAAGTGTAAATTATTTCAACCATTGTAGAAGACAGTGTGGAGATATCTGTCAAAGATCTAGAGGCAGAAATACCATTTGACCCACAATCATTTTACTGAATATATACCCAAAGGAGTATAAATCATTCCATTATAAAGATACATGTGGGCCGTGCATGGTGGCTCAAGCCTGTAATCCCAGCACTTTGGGAGGCTGAGATGGGCCAGTCACGAGGTCAAGAGATCGAGACCATCCTGGCCAGCATGGTGAAATCCCGTCTCTACTAAAAATACAAAAATTAGCTGGGCATGGTGGCACTCACCTGTAGTCCCAGCTACTTGAGAAGCTGAGGCAGGAGAATCACTTGAACCTGGGAGGAGGAGGTTGCAGTGAGCCGAGATCATGCTACTGCACTCCAGCGTGGCAACAGAGTGAGACTCCATCTCAACAAATAAACAACAAGAACAACAAAACATGCACACATGTGTTCACTGCAGCATGACTCACAATAGCAAAGACATGGAATCAACCCAAATGCCCGTCAAGGATAGACTGGGTAAAGAAAATATGGTACAGATACACCATGGAATGCTATACAACCATAAAAAGGAACAAAATCATGATCTTTGCAGAGACCTGGATGCATCTGGAAGCCATTATCCTCAGGAAACTAATCCAATAACAGAAAACCAAACACTGCATGTTCTCACAAGTGGGAGCTGAACGATGAGAACACGTAGACACATCGGGGGACCAACACACACTGCACCCTGTCAGTAGCAGGGTATGTGGGAGGAGGGGGAGCATCCGGAAGAACAGCTAATAGATGCGGGGCTTGATACCTAGATGATGAGTAATCTGTGCCACAAACCACCATGGCACTCGATTACCTATGTAACAAAACTACACATCCTGCACATGAATCCTGGAACTTAAAAATTGAAGAAAAAAAAGAAACAAAGAAAAGATAATGTGCATTTGTGTATATTTATGTGAAAAATTGATAATTCACTATATGTAGGTCCCACATCTGTGTTTTAATTAACTTATTTTTGTAAATAGTCATTTGTGTCCACATGTCCTTTTAAACTTTTAAAATTTTCATTGTTAGAATTCACATCAATGTAGTTTTTCTATTCTTGAACGTCTGTAAACTGGGTGAAGCTCCTCCATTGATACAGCTCTCACACGTCTGTGATGTTTCAGCATCTGTAGCAGAGACTTTTAGATAATTCAGTTGGCTTCCTCTTTCCTGGATCACATTGTTTGACATAGTTCCCAATAAGTGGGCTCATGTGTCCAAAATGTGAGCAGAAAGTATATAAGTCATATCCAAGCTTCTCCCCGTCACCCCAAGTGTGGAGCTTCCCTTCCGGGTATCAAGAATGGAGACAACCCCCAAATGGAAATTGCAAGCCATGTTTTGAAAAACAACTTACGATGTAGAAGGGGTCTTTGTTTCTTCTTCTGGTTGGAGACCTACCCAAACATGAACATTCGTATGATTTATGCAAACAAAAGAAACCTTTATTGTGTTGGGCCATTGATACTATAGGGTTTGTCTGTTACAGTAGCTAAAGCTGCGTTAAATAAAACAAAATCGGCCAGGCGGACTGGCTCACGCCTGTAATCCCAAGATTTTGGGAGGCTGAGGCGGGAGGATCATGAGGTCGGAGATGGACGCCATCCTGGTCATGGTGAAACCCCATCTCTACTAAAATACAAAAAATTAGCCAGGTGTGGTGGCACATGCCTGTAATCCCAGCTACTCAGGAGGCTGAGGCTGAGGAATCGCTTGAATCCGGGAGAGGGAGGTTGCAGTGAGCTGAGATGGTGCCACTGCACTCCAGCCTGGCGAAAAAGCAAGACTCTGTCTCAAATAATAATAATAATAATAAAACAAAATCCCTTGAATAACATTGCTAGGGCAAAATAAAGAAATACAGAATGCCTTGTTAAGTGTGAATTTTAAATAAGCAACAAGCAATGAATAATTGGCATTTTTTTAAGTTTGAGTGTACCTTCCACAATATTTAGAATATACTTACACAAAATAAGTCCTTAGTTTATCTAAAATACAAACTATATTATATTTTTCTTCACTAAATCTGACACCTGCGCCCAGAAAAAAAGACTATTTAATAAAAATATTAGAACTTGGAGAATATAGATTATGTTTTTGCTTCTTTTACCCCACTTGATTTTCCAGTGCTGTTTCAGACACGTAAGAAACACTTGATGCTCTTCTATTTCAATGCCATAGTTTAGTACAGGAAGGAGATAATATTATAGTAAAATTTTCACAGATATTATTTTTCAATTCTCATTCAGCATCAATAACTTTCGGATATGATTTGTTAAAACAGAAGTTCCTTAGAGCGTGCGCTAAAAAATACTAATAAAAAATGACCATTTCTACCTTCTCATTCTTGATTGCTAAAAATATTTTTATGACTTCTTCCTTTTTATACATGGATCTAACTGCATTTTGTGCTAAATTCATTACAGGTTTTGTATAGTTGATCTGTCACTTTTCTGTCAATTTACTTACATCATGTTTCATTTCTGATAATAGTATCCCATTGGGAACCCTGAGTCAAACCCTGCTTGTCTTCTCTGACAGCTGAGAACGCTGCCCATCCTTCTTATTGATGAATGTTGTCTGTATTGGGGAAATTCTTAGAATCCTGTGAGTGACTCATCTTTAGTGCTTATGTACCCTACTCATGCCAGGTGAAAATTTATGTGGACGCGTGTAAATATTTTGTCCTGTGAGTAGGCTCAGAAGATTCATAACATTATTATCACAAGTTTAGAGATAAGAAATTGAGGCATATAGGCCAGGCACGGTGACTGACTCCTCTAATCCCAGCACTTCGGGAGGCCGAGGCAGGCGGATCACTTGAAGTCAGGAGTTTGAGACCAGCCTGTGTCACATGGCGAAATCCTGTCTCTACTAAAAGTATAAAAATTAGCCTGGTGAGGTGGTACGTGTCTAATCCCAGCTACTCAGAAGGCTGAGGCACAAGAAGCGCTTGAACCGGGAGGTGGAGCTTGCAGTAAACTGAGATCGCACCACTGCACTCCAGCCTGGAGAACGAGACTCCAGAAAAAAAAAGGAAGGAAGGAAGGGAGGGAGGGAGGGAGGCAGGGAAAGAAAGAGAGAAAGAAAAGAAAGAGAAAGAAGGAAAGAAAGAAAGAGAAAGAAGGAAAGAAAGAAAGAAGGAAAGAAAGAGGAAGAAAGAAGAAAGAAAGAAAGAAGGAAAGAAAGAAAGAGAGAGAAAGAAAGAAAGAAAGGAGGGAGAGAAAGAAAGAAAAGAAGGAAGGAAGAAGAGAGGAGAGATTTCATTTTATAAGTTAAAAAGCAGATCATGTGTGTATAATTTCACTGATAACTTCGCAGAAAAGTTGATGCCTTGTTTCTCTATTGAAGCTTCTTCACAATCTGTTACCATCACCATTGCCACAGACCAATGATTAACCACTTAGAAAACCCTCTGCATATGGCTGTTTTTCATGTGTTCTTGGAGGGAATTTGCAATAAAGATCTGATTCCATTTTACTTATTCAAAGAAAGAAGGAAAGAAAGAAAAGAAAAGAGAAAGAAAGAAAGAAAGAAAGAAAGGCAAGAAGGAAGGAAGGGAGAAAAAGAAAGAGAGAGATAAAAGAAAAGAAATGGAAGCATATACAAGTTAGGTGACTAGTGGAGGTCATCATCAGCACCACCAAGATAACAGTGTGTTAAATAAGTAGATTCTATACATTACAAGGCAATGGAAGCAAAGTGCCAAAATTTAATTCATTTTGCATAAATTATAGAGGGAGCAGCCAGGATCCATGTGCAATATTAAAAAATCTCTCCTCCAATCGAGGACGTCATGGTGCTGCTCTGCTCTAAGTGCAGATGGTGAAGGGTGCCCCAGGGTGCCCCAGGGCACTGGAGAGTTTGGCAGACTTAAAGTCAGAGGACGCGTTTGAGCTACGGCTTCCATTTAGTGGTTGTGTGATGAGAGCATGTCCCAATGTCTCTGAGTCTCAGTTTCCTTTTTTTCTTGACGCAAGAGAATATTCAATTACGCAAATATTTTTTCGACTCTGAAATTATTTCCATCTGTCTTGTTCAGATTTCTTTGAGGAAATCTGCAGAAATCTGCAAAGTCCTAATAAAGTGCTTTTTCCAGTGGAGCATTTTACGTTTTCTTCACCCATCGATGTATGAAAATACTGCTGCAGAGCAATAAATAGCTATTATCATGATAAACCACATTTTAGACGTAGTGTTAATGTCTGGTGAAAGAGTAAAAGAACTATTGAGAAAAGCTACAAGTATTCATGATACACATTGGAAATATGTTCACCAAAAAATTTAAATAACATTGACACCTAAAATGGAAACTTCTAGTTGACTGTGAAACTTACTTAAGGATCCTTTGACCCCAGATAATGCCAAATGTTATACCCTCAAAAAAACACATTACTTATATACGTGTTCATTTTTGGCTTCATTTTTCTATATGTCAACTTTTGAATACAGTTTCTTACCTAAAAAGTCATAATTCAAAAGAATTACTTTCTTTGGGGGATACCAGATTCCTTTATTTGAAGGAATGGTACAAAGAACTTAAGTGGACGCCTTGGTACAACTTATAGAAAAGGTAAAGGAAACCTCAACATGCGTGCACTGCCTTGGTGACCAAGGTAGGCACAAAACGGCTATAGGGAAAGAGAATTACTTAAAAAAAAAAAACAAAACAAAAAACTGTGTCTTTGCTTTAGTATGTTTTCCATTTGTACACTCCTTCCCTAGGCTGTAGTAACTGAATGATGAATGCCCCACATTTGGTCAACCTATCAGTTGATTTCTTTTTTGGGGAGGATGTACACTTTTCTAGTTTGGAGACCTTATAGATATTACCTTTATTTACTTATAACTCATGTGCTCCAAATACTTTGGGTAGACAGGGATTTATTACCAGGCAGGATGTAAAGTTCTCAAAAGGGCTAAGGGAAAACACCTCACGCTTCCTTTATAAGAATTGCTGTCAGGCCAGGACTCACACTGCCTCTGTGACCAGGAAAGCAGCTGCTAGCGCCAGAGGAAGCTGCCTGGTCAGGCAGCTGCTGAAGACGGATCCACAGTGACTCTGCCATGGCTGTTTTCTCATCTGGCTGCTTTAGGACCTTCCTCCTCCTCCGCCTAACTTTGTTCTGAATTCAGTTCTCTCAAATAGTGTTTCTCGGGCTGTTTGTGCTGCTATAACAGAAGTCCACAGACTGGGCAATGTATAAAGAGCAGAAACTTATTTTCTCACGGTTTTGGCTTCTGGGAAGTCTAAGATCAAGACAGCAGCAGCTTCTGCATCTGGGGAGGGTTGGGTCTCAGTGTCCATGATGGTGTCTTGAACTCTGCATCTTCTGGAAGGGAGGGACACTGTGTCTTCCCAGGACAGAAGGCAGGAGAAGTAAACAGGGATGGCCTCCCTGTGTCAAGTTTCCTTATAAGGGCACCTAACCCTATTCATAAAAGAGGAACCTTCATGACCTAATGTCTTCTTAAAGGCCCCACCTCATAGTACTAACACATAGGCAACACCTAGATTTTGGAAAGGACGCATTCACACCACAGCAGCATCTAAGTCATAATCAGGCCCTAACTGAAAGGAGGTCTAAGAAGCAAGAATAGCTTTCTAGGGCTCTGCAGAGCAATATACAGTAGACCAGGGTTCACCCCTCAGTACTATGGATATTTGGGACCAGGTAATGATTTGTTGTGGAGAGCTGTGCCTTGTAAGGTGATTGACCCGCTACACATCCGTATCCCCTGATTGTAACCACCAAAAATGTCTCTAGACATTGCCAAATATCTCCTGAGGAATGAATCATCCCAACTGAGAACCACTGCACTAAACAGTCCTTTGCAATGTATAGATCACAACACATTAGATAGTTAAAAGCTAATCTTTTAAAAAGATGTAAAATAGAATAGAATGAATTACAGTGTGTATATTACACCATAAAACCCATGAATCCACACATAATAGGTAAGTATAGTTTCAAGATAGTTTTAATTCTGTCAATGTGTATGTATGTTTATACAGGGTTTAATGACCAATATATTTCCTATTGTGAATATCAATATATTTCATATTGTTTATAACTGTCAAAAAGTTTGAAAACAACTTTGTTAGACCAAGATTTGAATGGAAGAAGAACAACCAGTTTACGGTATATCTAAGGATACTTTTTACCCTAAGTATGAACGAAACATCAATTAATAATTTATCCACTGATTGCTCTGTGTCATCTATATAGCATTCAGTGGTTTTAACTTGCTTGTCTAATCTCTCACTATACCACCATACTACATGCAGCCTGTCCCACATAGGATGGATGACAGACCTATTTATCCATAATTTTCACAAACTCAAGTACTTTCTTCACTAAATATTGACAAGATCATATAAAATAAATATCTCATAGGCCAGGCACGGTGGCTCACACCTATAATCCCAGCACTTTGGGAGGCCGAGGAGGGTGGATCACGAGGTCAAGAGATCGAGACCATCCCGGTCAACATGGTGAAACCCCGTCTCTACTAAAAATACAAAAATTAGTTGGGTGTGGTGGTGCACGCCTGTAGTCCCAGCTACTCGGGAGGCTGAGGCAGGAGAATTGCTTCAACTCAGGAGGCGGAGGCTGCGGTAAGCAGAGATCGAGCCATTGCACTCCAGCCTGGGTAACAAGAACGAACTCCTCAAAAAATAAATAAATAAATAAATAAATATCTCATAAAAAATAAATTGCAGATCTTCATCTTACCTTATCCTTCTGGCTAAAACGGAAACCATTGTTAAAGGGTCTTTGTGGTGTTTTTGACTCATGAGCGGAAAAGCAAAGATTCTCATACAAATTAAATCAGATTCTTTGGACTTTTCAACAAAGGATCTTTAAAAAAAGGCCTTAAGAAAAGAAACAACAAAGTTAGCTTTTATGCATAAGACTTAAATTTGCATATTGATGAATGTGCATCCAGAAACACATCTGGAAATACCTGAGGACAAGCCACAATACAGACAATCTGTGCACAGAAGATAAACATGGGAATAATTAGAGGCCAGTCTATTCTACAGGATAAACTATGGCTATCTTACAAAGACAGAGTAATGTCCAGAGGAGAATATAAATCAGGTTTATTGGATAGAATCTTGCAAACACTAAATCTTTTTTGAAATAAACCATTTATATTGAATACGCTCATTAATACTTGTTCATGACTAAAATGTTTTAGTCTCTTAAAAGATTTTGAAATTTCGCACATCTCACAGGAGTCCAATGCGAAACAATATTTATATATTATGACACTTTTATTCAAGACAATATGTTTTACTTGCACTAATGCACGATTAAACTTTATATTACAAAAATAAAACAATTACGTTGCAAATTCACCTAATGATTCTTCCCCAAGTAAGCTGATAGCCTCTACATGGTTTATATTAAGTTTCAACAAAAATATCCTCATAATACCAAAGTGATAAAGCTCAGTTGATAGTGCTTACCAATGGAAATTCCTATAGTTTGTTAGTCCTATCAGTTATATATTTAACACAGGATATGCATCAAGACAATTATTCTGAAAATAATATTTTGTTATGAATAAGCTCTAATTTTTGATCATCAGAGATTTTACATCATTCTGTTGTTTTCTTCTTGAACTTGTATTACCATCTTACTACTCCCACAGAATTTTATCCTAATTTATTATGTTTATTGATTCAAAGTATTTTAGTGATTACTCTATGTGATAGTTAATATTGAGTGTCAATTCGATTGGATTGAAAGATGCAAAGTGTTGTTCCTGGATGTGTCTATGAGTTGTTGCCAAAGGAGATTAACATTTGAGTGCGTGGACTGGGGAAGGACTGGGAGAGGCAGACCCACCCTCAATCTGAGTGGGCATCATCTAATCAATCGCCAGTGAAGCTAGGATAAAACAGGCAGAAGAATGTGGAGTGACTGGACTGGCTGAGTCTTCCAGCCAACATCTTTCTCCTGTGTGGGATGCTTTCTGCCCTTGAATATCAGACTCCAAGTTCTTCAGCTTTTGGACTCTTGGACTTACACAAGTGGTTTGCCAGGGACTCTCCAGGCTTTGGCCACAGACTGAAGGCTGTTTTTGTGCTTGCCAATGAATGACATATCTATTGATCCACAATTTTCACAAACTCAGGTATTTTCTTCATGAAATATTGACAAGATTATATAAAATACCATCTCACGCCAGTTAGAATGGTGATCATTAAAAAATCTGGAAACAACAGATGCTGGAGAGGATGTGGAGAAATAGGAACACTTTTACACTGTTGGTGGGAGTGTAAATTAGTTCAACCATTGTGGAAGACAGTGTGGTGATTCCTCAAGGACCTAGAAGTAGAAATTCCATTTGACCCAGCAATCCCATTACTGGGTTTATACCCAAAGGATTATAAATCATTCTATTATAAGGGCACATGCACATAAATGTTCATTACAGCACTGTTTATAATAGCAAAGACCTGGAACCAACCCAAATGCCCATCAGTGATAGACTGGACAGGGAAAATGTGTCACATATCCACCATGGAATACTATGCAGCCATATAAAAGGATGAGTTCATGTCCTTTGTAGGGACATGGATGAACCTGGAAACCATCATTCTCAGCAAACTGACACAAGAACATAAAATCAAACACCACATGTTCTCACTCTTAGGCGGGTATTGAACAATAAGAACACATGGACACAGGGAGGGGAGCATCACACACTGGGGTCTGTCGGGGGGAAAAAGGGAAGGGACAGTGAGGGGTAGGGAGTTGGGGAGGGATAACATGGGGAGAAATGCCAGATATAGGTGATGGGGAGGAAGGCAGCAAAACACATTGCCATGTGTGTACCTATGCAACAATCTTGCATGTTCTTCACATGTACCCCAAAAC